>JAZHYW010008470.1:0-41446 GCA_037355805.1 Ixodes ricinus | reverse complement strand
GGGCAGGAACGGGTGAGTTTGGGCGATTCCCCGCCCAGCACCTCCTGCGCCCCTTTGGCTGGGTCCGGTCGTGGACGGGGCCATGCGCCCCTTTCTCCGAGAGTACCCAAAGCTGCAGCAAAGGCCTCGCCTCAAGAAGCAGAGGCAATGGATGAGAGCATGGAAGTCTCCATTCATGCGTCTGATCAAGATGACATGGAATGGCAGACTCCTAAGGGTAAACAGAAGAACAAAAAACCGGTCATCCCCCCAAAGTGATGTTGTTGATCTAGTGTTGCCATGAGCGGCAGATTTTTAAGTTTTTATATATCCCCTTCTAATTTACAAAGTTTAGCAACGTTTTACTTTTACTTCTTTTTATTATTTTTTTAGGCATGTCTAAATTTCATTTTATGCAGTGGAACTGCCGCGGTCTTTTACGTAATATTGACGATGTTAATTTTTTTATGGATGATTTACGTCCTATTGCTCTCTCTTTACAAGAGACACACCTCAATGATCATCATAAATCAGTATTGCGCCGCCATCAAGTTTTTAGAAAAGATCGCCCTGCATCTAATTCATCTGGTGGAGTAGCTGTGGTTGTCCAGAATGGAGTCGCCTGCTCTCAGGTTCCTCTTGCTACGCCTCTTGAGGTTGTGGCTGTGCGTCTTCTTTTGGACCGCCTTATTACTGTTGTTTCTATTTATATTCCGCCAAACATTCCACTGCATCTTCATGATCTTCACCGGCTGGTTACACAGCTTCCTCATCCATTTTTACTGCTAGGAGATTTTAATGCCCACCACCCCTTGTGGGGTAGCCCCCGTCAGGACTCGCGTGGTGGGGTAATTGAGCGATTTTTATTATCTTCTGGGTTGTGCCTTATGAACACGAGAGAGCCAACCTTTTTTAGCGCAGCTCACAACTCATTCACATCTATTGACCTTTCAATTTCATCCCCCTCATTGTTTTCTACATTTACTTGGAAAGTTTTAAACAACCCCTTTGGGAGCGACCACTTTCCAGTCGTTCTGGAGAGTCAGGTTTCTATTCCAAGCCTCATGAAACGCTGTCCACGTTGGAAGCTGGAAAAGGCAGACTGGGGTCTTTTCAGCATAAACTCGGAACTCAAACCTTGCATGTTCTTGCCATTAACGCACGATGAAGCCACCACATACATCACAGATCAGATTATAAATGCTGCTTTTCGCTCCATCCCGCAGACTTCCTGTAACATTGCCAAAAAATGTAAGCCATGGTGGAATAGAGAATGTTCTGCCACAAAGAAAAAACAGGATAGGGCTTGGGGCATATTTCGAAGATATCCAACATCTGTGAATTTGATGGATTTTCAGAGAAATAGAGCTCAAGCTCGTTCAACCAGGAAGCAGGCGAAGAGGAAGTCTTGGAAAGGTTATCTTACCTCTATCAGCAGCTACGTCCCAGCAAAGGAAGCATGGGAACGACTTCACAAAGTCGAAGGCAAATACCGCTGCTTTACAGTTCCTCTTTTTCCCTCAGTAGATTCGTTGCGCGACCAGGCTAATGCGTTGGGCAAACATTTCGCAGCCATTTCTAACTCCTCCCATTACTCTTCAGCGTTTTTAAAGTTTAAGTCGGATGCAGAAAGAACGAAAGTCAGCTTGGCAGGAGGAGCCTCTGCACCCTACAATCAACCATTCACGATGGTCGAGCTCCAAATGGCTCTTAATGTCCGGAAAAACTCGTCCCCTGGTCCTGACCGAATACATTATGAGATGATCCGACACTTGTCAAAGGAATCGCTCGCTGCCCTTCTTGCTTATTTCAATCGTCTGTGGGAAGATTCACACTTCCCTTCCGAATGGAAGCGGGCAGAAGTTATTCCGCTGCTGAAGCCTGGAAAAGACCCTTCCTTTCCTTCCAGTTACAGACCAATAGCATTAACAAGTTGCTTAGGGAAAACTTTTGAAAGGTTAGTTAATAAGCGGCTTGTTTATTTCCTTGAACAACACAATATTTTGGATATAAATCAGTGCGGCTGTCGACCTGGACGCTCCACGACCGACCATTTAGTTCGGCTGGAGACAATTGTACGCGAGGCATTTGTGAATAAGCAGCATTGTGTATCAGTCTTTTTTGACTTAGAAAAGGCTTATGATACCACTTGGAAACATGGCATCCTGCGCGACCTTTTTATGTATGGTGTACGAGGCCGATTGCTTCATTGCATAAAGAACTTCCTGTGTGGACGCACTTTCCGTGTCCGGCTAGGCACTACGTTATCTGATTCGTTTGTTCAGGAGAACGGTGTTCCACAGGGCGGAGTCCTGAGTGTCACTCTCTTCGCCGTAAAAATTAACTCTCTTTGTCAAGTCATACCTTCTTCCGTGTCGTACTCCCTATATGTGGATGATATTCAAATTTCTGTGGCGTCTTGTAATATGTCTAGCTGTGAAAGACAGCTGCAGCTAACCATAAATAAAATGACTAAATGGGCAAATGAAAATGGCTTTAAGTTCTCTTCAGAAAAAACAATCTGTGTCCCCTTTTCTCTGCGGCGTGGGCTTTTGTTAGATCCGATTCTCAGTTTAAATGGAAATAGCATCGCAGTAAGACCAGAGCATAAGTTCCTAGGAGTGATTTTCGACCGTAAACTTAGCTTTGTACCTCACCTCAAGTGGCTGAAGCAAAAGTGTATGCAAACTATGAATATCCTAAAAGTTCTTTCTCACAAGTCTTGGGGCTCCGATAAAAAGTGTCTGCTTCGTCTCTATTCCTCTCTCGTACGATCACGTCTTGATTATGGCGCTATTGTGTATGCATCTGCTCGGCCGTCTGCATTGAAGATGCTTGATCCAGTGCACCATCTTGGGTTGCGTTTAGCAAGTGGTGCTTTTCGAACATCCCCTATCCCAAGCTTGTATGTCGACTCTAATGAAATGTCACTTGAGAAAAGGCGGCAGCTCCTTACTCTAGTCTATGTTTACAAAGTTTTATCGGATTCTGGTCATCCAGCCTACACTTATATCCGAGAGTCTCGATTTTGTCGTACCTTTGAACACAAGCCAACTGTTGTTCGACCCTTGAGTCTTCGTTTTGAGAACCTTCGTCTTTCCCTTGGCCTGCCTCGTGAAAATGTCTACCTTCTAGAAAGTGCATGTCATACTGCCCCATGGGATATCAAGCCTATAGCTTGTGATTGGTACTTCACAAAATTTAATAAACATAATGTCTCCCCACTCATTTTACAACAGGAATTTCTTGCTCTGCAAGAAAAGTACAAAAAATATCATCAATTTTACACTGATGGAGCCAAGTCTTCAACGTATGTAGGCTCAGCTGTACATTCAAATTCGTTTACACATGTGACACGGCTGAATAATGTTGCTAGTATTTTTACTGCCGAGCTATATGGCGTGCTGTCTGCACTTGACTATATTATCCGGAGCAAAGTGATGAAAGCAGTTCTTTTTGTAGACTCCCGGAGTGTTGTTACTGCAGCATGTTCACTTAATCCAACCAACAACAAGCTGACTCAACTGGTACGTGCTAAAGTTCAACTGGGCCTCGGAGATGGGAAGGACATTAAGTTTTGTTGGATCCCGAGCCATGTGGGCATTGCAGGCAACGAGGCAGCAGATAGACTGGCCGCCTCCTCACGTAACCTCTTACCATCACAAGCCTGCATACCATACCAAGACCTAACAAGGCCCATACGGCTTGCACTTCTAAAACTGTGGCAGTCCGAGTGGGATTTAGCCGATAACAACAAACTTCATATTATCAAGCCAGTCATCGGTACGTGGGAAAGCTCCTATAACCGGAGCCGTTTCCGTGAGGTTCTTCTATGCCGCTTGAGGATCGGCCACACCTTCCTCACCCATCGACACCTGCTTGTAGGTGAGGAGCCACCGGTGTGCGAGCACTGTGGAGACAATTTGTCTGTTCTACATATTTTTCTTTGTCCTGGTCTTCTTCAACAACACAAGTTCTTTTTTCCTGAGCTTTTCAAGTACTGTATCCCTTTCCATCCTACCCTGTTCCTAGGGGAGCAGCCTCTAATACCAATTGACCGTCTTTTAGCTTTTCTAGAAAATATAGCAATCTTACACAAAGTATAGCAGAAATAATTCCTTGGTACATCATTTCTAGTTCAGTTTAGTTTTAGTTTACCTAGTTTGGCGCAGTATGGCCATCGTAGCTCTTGCGCCATACAACCCGCAAACAACAATGACTACGGTAGAACAATCACTCATTTAAAAACTGGCAATTTACATGTTTTACAAAATAAAAACACACCCTCAGTTTGTACACTGAAAATTACGCCAACAATGCATCAATATACCTCATTTCGCCACATACCTACCACACTCAGTCCAGAGTACGCTACAAACTACGGTAAACAAAAGGTACACCAATTAGATCGCACAGCCACTAAACAAACACCCTGAAATACTTCGTCCTTGATAAATAATTCACAGACTGCAATATAGACACTTAAACGAACACCGACAATGCATCTTTCAGGCATACCTGACCCTTATTAAAGTTTCCGGCCTTGGCATTTCTCTTGTTGTATCACCGCATCTCAGTGTAATGTCACTACGAGTATTTGATTGTTTTTTCCCGTGTTTCTGGCCGTTCTGCTGCTTTGACTGTACAGGGGGATGGAGCCCTGTCGGGCAATTTAAAACCGCCTTTTGCCCCATCCTCTAGACATTTGTCTGAATAAAGAATGTTGTTATATTAGTAGTTATTACTATTGTCGTGTTTATGCTCACTCAAAGTTTCTTGAAATCAGCTCCGTCTTTTCTGCGTCCACATTGGTCATGAAAGTCGCCTGCAAGGATTAATTACTTCTATAACGTATACGCGCCTCAGATGCGGTACGACAGGGGTAGCCACTCTGCGGCTCGCCGCATGCAGCTCTTCATGGGCCAAGTGATCTCATGATCTGAGGACTCGAATTAAAATATTTGGGACAAAACACTAAGCTTGTTGATGAAAACATTACAATAAGAAACAGGCGGCAAACATGACATGAAATTCAATGTTTATCAGCTGTTCTAAGTGAGATCGTTCAGAAGGGAACAAATTAAATGAAAACATCATCTCGATTTTTAAATTTGCTACTTTCTTTGCTGCCTTCCCACATGCTAGGTTGAGGCAGCGTAAATTTTATTGTGAAATGTACGCGAAATTTCCATCTACTTAGCAGAAATGAAAGTAGACATTGATCAGATATGGAAACCAAAGCTCGGTGAAACATAGTTTCTGTATGTTTGCTCAACAATCAGTTATTGCAAGGGCCAGGAAGAATATTATTCCCTCCTGTCACCCCCCTCTTCCCAGTGCTGCTCTCGAAAAAAATGACAATTTTTGATTGCGGCTCTTGGACAGTAGTGGGTTTAGCGACACCTGTTCCACAGCCTTAAAACGATCTCGTCCATAACGACATGACTGGAAAACCATAGAGTTATTACAATGGGCGCTAGAGGCTCAGCTGGCGCTAGTGTCTACGGGACTTCCGGTTGCAAATTGAAGCAGACAGCATGCAGTCTACTTTTCCAGCCTCCCTGTGTATTCCTATGGGAAAACGCGCGTGAATTTTGTCTCTTCGCCGGAAAATAACATGAATAACTTTTGTAATTTCGGTTGTACCGGATAGTATGTACCTTTATTGGTATTGTGAAAGTGTAATTGCTTTAGTTACAGCATTTTTCTTTACCACTGAGCGATGTTAAACTTCGCTCTATTTCAGGCCCAAACCCCTGTTTCAAGGAAGGTATGTGAAAACGAGCGACGATTCTAAGCAAACTAACGTTCGAAAGGAATGTAGAGTGTGTTCAAGGTTTGCTAGCGTTTCGGTGGTGCTTATATATTGCTAATATGCCCGTCCTGTCATTGGATGAAAATGACTCCGTCGTGCATCTTTACGATCGGTTAAAGAAAAAACATCCGAACGCAAAAAAATAAAGCACGTGAGCTACGAAAGGTGTGTCTTTTCATTATTTCCTATGTCGGGCAGTTTTTATCGAGCGCCTTCTCTCTGGCTCTCCCTATTTGCAAAGGTTTGGAGCGTGCGGGTGATGAACCCAGAACAAGCATCTTCGCACATATTCATGAGCAGAAGGAATAAAGCAGTGCTTATTTATTGCAAATCTGACTATGTTACGTGACTTTCAATTTATTTTGATCGTCTGCAAGCACAAGGAGTTACTTATCCAGTGTTACTGCGTAGTTCTTGCCGTGTTTCTCGGTTTTCCACATGTCCTTCATTCGTTTGGCACGTATATCCCCCATGCTGGAAAGCGTCGACGCCGTGTTCGCGCTAACAGTGTCCGACAGTGCACAAAAATACACGTACGAAGCCGTTTTAGCACCGTTTTTAATGTGATGAATTTGAAAGAGAAAAGCCGTAACTGACCAATTATTTCGTCTGCGTGACTGAGAAATGTTCCAATGTGAATAGTACGTACGAGTTATTCGTGATATTTGCTCTTATAATCGAGCGCAGAGAGAAAATGCACTCGCTTTTTCCCATAGGAATACATTACCGGAAGTCAAATTTAGACTGCTTGCTGTCTGCTTCAAAATGCAACAGCACACTAGCGCCAGCTGAGCCTCTAGCGTTTATTGTATTAACTCTATGTGGAAAACTGACAGCAAACCTGAGTATCTGCCCAAGCAGCACAAAGTTGGCCAAGGATTGGCCAATGACTGGCAATGGTTCTTTGGCCAGTGGCCAGAGATTGGCCGATGACTGGCCTTTCCCTGGCCATTGGCCTCTGGCCACTGGCCATAAGTCATCGGCCAAGCATTGGCCAATGTATGGCCACTCTTTGGCCACTGGCCACAAGACCATCCCCAGCCACTGGCCATTGCTTGGCCAAAATTTGTGCTGCTTGGGTGTTTCTTGAGCAGCATTAAAAATAAAGGAGATTTGATGCTACAAATATTTTGTGGGGCAGATTGGAACATCATAGATGGGTGAGTAAAAATTTTAACAATAAATACTGTTTCTGTGTCTCTTTATGGATATCTGTAAATATTCTCTGTTTTGTACTTCTGATATATATTTTTTATTTTTGTTTTATACAGAATACAGTTGCAGACATTTTTATTGCGTACTGCACTTTTATGTTGATATTTTTATTTCATTGTCCCTAATTTGCTTCAAATTTTTAAAGTATTAAAACATTTCCGTTTTTCGCGAGTCGCCGGCTTTATCCCTTCAGTTCTTCGCCGGTATCACGAACTGATAAACTGCAACATCTTTCCCGCTTATCAGTAGAGTTACCGGGTGACCGCCATGACTAGGGAGTTGTAGTAGATCGTTTTTCTCCTCCGCTACGGTATCCCCGAAGAAAACGCCGCAGCTGCGCATGCGCGCCACCAGCCTTCTCTGCATAGTTCAAGGTCTTGTGGCGGATTACGGAGCGCTATCCGGGTGCTTAGCGCGCTGCGGAAACGGTTTACTACAATTCCCTACTATCCGGTTCACCGGCTTAGCGCACCGGGTGACTGCTTTGCATTCCTGGTGTTCCGGTAATGCCCGGTATGACCGGAGCCACAGTCCGGTACACCAGATGGGCAACCGCTGCGAAGCTAACGGGGCTCTGGACTAAGTTAACCGGTCCCGCTAAAACACTCCGGGCCACCGGTATGGCGCCAACGTGTCTCCGAACAACGTATACCGGTCCCGGTAAAACTAGTCCGGGCTGCCATTATGATGCTCTGGGGTTTCCGGACTAAATATACCGGACCGCTGTGAACCGGTATGATCCGGTATAACTTCATGTTTTTTTTTTCAGTGGGGTTGGATTGATTAAGCAAACTAAAGAATACAACATCTAATGTAAAATTACTATTGCATGGGACCCCTTCACCAAACAATATATAAATAAACTAGAACGAGTTCAAAGGCGGGCAGTCAGATTTATTTAGTATAAATTCAAACGAACAGACTCTCGCTCCTCACTAATGCAGATAAACGAAATTGACTTCTTACAGGAAAGAAGGAAAAAGGCTAGGCTCAAGTTTTTGTTTCTTCTTCCAAATGACAGGCTTTCTATTAACCTCCTCTCATATCTACAACCCGTTACCACGAGACAGACCAGACATTATCACCCACACTTACTGGTTCCTTACTTTGCTCGGTTCAATCTTTTTAATTTTTTCCCCATGACAATAGTGACTGGGATATTCTTCCCACTGAGTTAGCAGTTTCCCTCCAGTTCATGACTGCTGCTACATTACATTCTGCTGCTGGTGGCTGTTTATGTTCTGTATTATAGTTCTTTTTTTGTATTTTCTGTCGAAAGTATTGCTTGTATATTTTCGTGTGCTAAGTGTGATTTACTCTTTCGTATTCACTCCTGCTTGGACTATCTTGGTCTACAGTATGTTGTATATAAAAATAAACATAAGAAATTTAGTAAAAGAGCGAAACGGGACAGTAGCATTTCTGGATAAAACAGCCCAACCGGATATGAACGAATTAAAGACGAGAAAGTTTATAAAGATTTCGGGATTAAGCAGCGAAACAAGACCCGGATTTTGTCAGTGTCCCACGTTGCTCGGTTTAATCTGGACATGTTCATCACTCAACTAGAGCAAATGAACCTTTTAACAAGTTTTACTTACCAAAAACACCTTTATGTTTTCGTTTAGAAGAAATATTTGTGTAAAAAATAAAAAGACTTTTGGATCTCGTTGCCTGTTGTACATTAATATTGGGATGCCTTTTAGGCTTCGGCGTCAACGTTTTTGCGTGGAGGATTAGGAAGTGATGGTGTATGTAAAATGTTTGGGTATGAGGACGATTTTCTAATTGTCAACCTAGCAGTATGCATTTCTTAATGTCACGTCATTACTGAGATGTAATTTTTTAAGCTCGAGCGCTTGCGGTTTAACAGCTTCTGAAAAGCAGATGCTTTCCTGATACCTCGAACTAAGACTTTTGAATGACCATATCTGCTGGTCGTAAGAGACACGATCTAAGACAAGCGTTCTGTAATAACGTTTTGTGCATTCTAAGAGAGTCAAAATGCTATGGGTAGTACAGGCTTCGAAGCTTCCCTCGAAAGTTGCTGCAGGCATAACGTACAATTTCCCACAACATGAAAGACCTATTCGCCTAGACAGTATATGCGGTGGCTCTAAGCATAATCTGATAAAGACACTGTTTTTAGAGGAAGAACAAAGGTTCATTTCTTTCCTTACACTGATAGATATGAATCTGTCCAAGGCGAATTCAGCACACCGCCTGATACTGCCTCGTCGAGTGGGTAGTTTATATTGTTGGATACTGTACAATACAGCGGGGTGTCAGCAGTCCTTGTATTTTGTGTGTGTTATTCGTGTTGCGCTAGCTTTCGTACGGCAAGTAAAAGAAGATAAAGAGTTTTTCTCAAAACGATGGAGCGCCCTTGTGTATGTCTTCCTTGAGGTTGTCAGTAATATTTCCATCACATTTGGTGCCGAAAACCGGGACTTAACTACAACCAGGACTTGCTGCACCCGAGCGCCTCAAAACAAACGCCAAAACGAACGCCTCAAAAGAGAAAGGACCGCCCTGCGCGCCGCCACAACGAGAGGAGTGATCAACGAGAAAGGCGCCCGCTGTCCATGGATCCGACTAAAAGAGGTGAGCTGGAAGAAAAGCTTGACATTCTTTTCCTAAATGAAGCCTCCCATAAAAGAGCTCGACAGAGAAATAGAGCCGTCGGTCGAAGGTGAAGCTCTAGAAGAGCAAGTGAGTGGCGCTGAAAGGTATGCTGAACGCATCAGCGTAGCCAAAACACGAGTGAAGCGGAAGTTCAAGGAACACAAAACGAGGAGCTATACAGCGTCCGGTTCTTTGACGCGGGGCAGCGACTCAGGACAGCCTTCATTTAACCACACCCTGACAACAGTAAGGCTACCAAAATTGGAGATCGCTAAATATGGTGGAGACATTCGATTATGGCCCGGCTTCTGGGGCCAATTCAAATCAACAATCCATCAGAACGAGTCCCTCTCCGACATTGACGAATTTAAGTACCTGAAAGGCTACCTCATTGGGAGGGGTGCCGTCGCGATCGAGGGACTCCAATTGACAACCGAAAACTACCAGGTCGCCCGCGACATTATTACCCTAAAATTCAAACAAACGGACCTAATTGTCGAAGACCACATGTCGAGGTTGGTGGCTGTTAGACCGGTTCACGACTCCAGGAACGTCGAGAGACTCAAGACGCTGTACGACCAAATCAAAACGGGTGTCCGCAGCCTTGAGGCCCTCGGGGTCAAAGAGAAAACGTGTGGAGTGCTGCTCCTAACAGTACTACGTAAGGCGATACCAGCCGATAATGGGCTGGAGTACAGCCGTAAGGTAATCATGCAGTCAGTGAACCGAGAGAACGAGCTGCGAGGGTTCTTGAGCTTTTTGAAAGGTGAGGTGGAGTGCCACGAAAAGATGCAACCGGTAACTGAGGGCACGGTGCGCCGGCGGAGCGACAGGAAAGCGCAGAAGAACCCAGAGTTGCATCGGCAGCGGCGCTCACCACAGCAACCGAGGCAGACAGTAGATGCGTGTTTTGTCGCACGGACGATCACGGCCCGGGCGGCTGTGTTTCGGGGATGTCGCTGGAGGACCGAAGAGCCGTCCTGCAGCGAGAAAACCGCTGTTTCCGTTGCACTAAAAGAGGGCACTTGTCACGAATATGCAGAGGCGCCAGATGGCTGAGATGTGCGCGGTGTGGCGGACGACACGTCACCGCCATGTGCAATCCCAACGTGACAATCCGCGGTACGCAAGCAGAAAGGGACGCGGCGATCACAGCGGTGAAGGGTGTAGCGGGAGGAGAGATTTTGCAGTCATCACTCGAAGTCCAAGACAAAACAACCGGACCAAGCAAGAACCAAATGCTCCTGCTGACAGCGCGGGTGTGAGCCCGCGCAGTTAGCAGCAGGTCTTCAAGGGCGTACGCTTCTCAGACTCCTGCTGGATGGTGGCAGTCAGCGCACGTTTGTCAAACGCGACATATCAGAGAGGCTGCATCTCAGGATGCTGGGCGAGGAGGACCTTAGAATTTTTACCTTCGGCGGGAGCGCAACGACAAATCCAACGAAGTGCCGCCGGGTGGAACTTTGGCTACGGAGTCAATTCGACAGGAAAGAAGTCCGGGAGAGGGCTCTCGAGGTGCCCTGCATTTGCGCTGACCTCATGATGGCCCCCTCGGAGGTCGTGGTGACACAGATAAAGATGGAGGGAAACAACATCGCGGACGTCACATCTGTCAATGCAGTTGAGGACGGAATCGGGCTTCTGATCGGAGCCGATCATTACTGGGATGCAGTCACCGGAAGCGTGAGGCGCCTGAGCCCCAAATTGATGGCAGTAGACACGGTGTTTGGATGGAGTCTGCAGGGCCAGTTCAGAACAACCAAGTCTACGTCAATCTGTTCGTCGGCCACGAACGTGATGAGGGTTACCGTGAGAGAGGAGACCGAACAAAAACGCGACAGGACGAGGCTGTACTCGAATCTAAAGTATTGTTAGTGAAAACAACAGAAAAAATTGACCGCATCTCCACGTGGTGAATGATGTTGATTGCGGAGCCTTTCGTTCGTTTTCATCCATGTCAGAAAGAGAATGTGTGGTATCGAACGTGGTTATATACGCATTTGAGCATTTGACCGCAGCGCTTTCTCGTCTATAAACGTTCAGCCAATGCATGCAAAGTTTAACACGATTATATACGCATTTGACCTCGGCGCCCTCTCCTGTATAGACGTTGAGCGGCTACATGCAACGTTTCATCCATGACCTCCCCAGCTCTTGAGTTACTACCACATCTCAGAGCTCCCTACTCGTCCCGCAGTCGTGGCCGAGTGGTTACGGTGATGAATTAGAAATCTATTGGGGTCTCCCCGCACGTTCAAATCCTATCGACTGCGCAAACAGATTTTTTTCCCCGTCATTTTTTTATTTTTTTCATCTTTTTTTTGCTTTACACGAGCACGTGAGTTTGTGAGCTCAAGAACAGGAGCACGGACGCCGGAGCTACGGACCTACGGACATGGCTAGCCCCTAAAGCGCGGTTCAAACAGGCCCGGACTACGGAACCCGGGCCAGCCCGGATGCCGGAACCCGTAGTGACGTAATCACTTCCGGCGTCCGTTTACGGGTGCTGACGCCACGGTTTGTTTTGAACGGCGCGCGGCCACGGCAGCCACGGGCCCTCGTATACGGGAGCTGACGTCACAGCGGCTCCCCAGGCAACCAATCAACGGCTGTCGTCAAGCGGGGTCGTCGCCATCGTCGCCGCTTTCGCGGGCGAGGCTAGACTGACGAGGCAGGCGATGCGAGGCACGCTTCGCGCTCCGTTTAGCGCGGCACTGGTGCCTCGTTTTCGTCGCTTTGTTTCGCGATGGCGTCGTCTCGGCAGGATCCCGACTACGAAGCTCGAATTGCCTCACTTATGAACCTTTGTGTAATGAGGTACAGTCGGGGACAAAAGTCCCCAGGACACGCGAGCTGCGACTGAAATTAGACTGAAACGCATTGCTCTGCCATCTGCCGGCAGGTCGCCTGGTTTCGAGATAACACCAAAGCGCATGCGCGTCCTACTGTGCCTGCAAACATGTCTGCTTTCCCACTCTTCTGCGGCGCGGCGCCTAACTCGGAATCGGGCGCGTGGTACCGCCTCGGAGATAGCGCTGGCGGCTGGCGAGCGTCTGCTACACATTCCGAAACTGGAGATACCGCCTGCGTCATTGCGCCGCATTGCGCCGTATCAGCGCACTTTGATTTTTAACCAGTTGAGCGGATCGCTCAGTTGAGCTGCCATGACTTCTTTTTTATAGGTGCCATCTCAGTAAGCGTGCCCGCGCCCTAATAATCACAATATAGAGAAAAACGTAAAATCACTGCATATTAAAAACCAGACTCACTATTGGCCAGCGATATGCAGTATACGTATAGTAGCATGTTCCTCGATCGGGACCCAGTCTTTAATAAAGATGTCTCCTTCGGTCCCCATCGAGGGACGGCGTTTAATCGCACGTCTTTTTATTGAGGGAGTTCCGCAAAGGGAGATCGCTCGACGCACTGGTCGTTCGAGATGGACTGTGACCCGCGTGATTAAGGCCTTCCGTGACGATGGCTCTCGGCTTGTGGACGCTCCTCGCTCCGGCCGGCCCAGGGCCACAGGTGAAGAAGAAGACCGCTGATTGTTGCCGTAGCTGTTACGGACCCTTTTATGACAGCAAAAGAAATCCGACAGGAACTCTCCCTGAGCCTCCCCAGTAAGACTATCCGAAGGCGACTGGTGGAAGCAGGGATGAAAAACTGCATGGCTGCTCAAAAGCCCTAGCTCACGGACGCACAGCGCCGGGCGAGACTCCCTTTTGCGAGGGCCCTGGAGCACTAGATGGTAACGGAGTGGTTCGAAGTGATATGCACTGACAAGTCCACTTTTTCAACGAGGTGGGACCAAAAGCGGCGCGTTTGGCGGCCAATGAATTGCAGGTAAAAGCGTGCATCGAAACTCCCGACAGAAAATGTGTTCCTTTAAAACTACAAATGAGAAACATTAGTGTTCAATATTTGTATTAATTAAAACAAAATATCCAGTGTGTACACTCCACCTGTAACTATTCTAATAAATATAAAACTAAAGAAAAGTCCGAGATCAAAAACGACAGCGGAATGTTTTATTTGTCATCTGCATAGTTGCAGAACGTAGAGTATCGCTGGCGTCGGTTGGGGCGGCTTCTTTAGTTCTAGCAAGGGTTCTGGCATTCTAAGGAAGAGGGTAATTTTGCTGTGTAATGACTCGTGACGGTAATATTTTTCCAATCTGGTTAAGTTTGGCCAGAGCCTAATTTTCGCGAATTTCGCGATTTGCAAAAGAAATGCGAACAATTAATCGCCCCATCTCCCAGCGCTTATGAAACCTAGCATACCACTCTCAACCGCGATATTTGTGGCGGCCAAATATTTCTGAAACCAGCGCTTTGTAGAATTCGCAAAAAATTTAGCCCGTAAAAATAGTCGTTTACAGCAATGTACGAAACTTTCATGGAATCTAGTAGCGTAAATTACGTCTAATGAGTGTAACGAATTTGCTTGTTAGACCCAGCTGTGTCTGCACCGGCTGTCCCAAATAACCATGCACTTTTCTTTTAGAAGAAAGGAGAACGCTCTTTGTGAATGAAAGACACCGTATGTTGTTCGCACGAGCCTTACAAGAGTGCAGTATTTTTTGCATCCAAACAAATTATTTCATTACGACTAATTAGCTAACTGTTTAAATAATGTATTGAAAGCCGAAATGTAAATCGGAAAGCTGTCGAGCGCTTTGAGGAAGGCCCCGAATAGGTGTCAGCATGAAGCGTGAAACGGTTCGCCTGTTTTTTTGCTGGCCTTTGAAAGAACCCGTGAAATATATAAAAGTACCACATTGCAACGCTCACGCGCTATTCCACAGTCTATTTCAACATACGCGGGCTTTCTTTCCAGGCCGAAAAATAGAAGCATGCAAACCGTATCAGGTTGCGGATGTTTCTCAAGGCGCTTTTTATCATTTCACGTGACATTTAGGCTCTAACGACAATATTTAAAGAATTAGATAATTATTGTTACATATATGAATTAGGCTTAATTCAAAATAAATACTGGAACTCTATGCAAGAGGTACGCGAAGAACCTGGGTTGAATTCATTTCTGTATACACTCCACTTTTTTTCTCTTTAGTGTGCGTTATTTTGCGCGCATGATATATATATATATATATATATAGTGACTCTTGTTGCATTTTCTTTTACAGATACCGTCCAGAATATATGCAAAGTGTGCTGTCAAGTGGCCGATGCGCAATCGCTGTGTGGGGGGCAATAAGTAAAGAGGGTTTAGGCCCCCTCGTCAGAATCGACGGCCGGTTTAATGCCGAAGCTTACTGCGACAATATTGAGAACACGCTCGTTTCCTACGGCCTGGACGGACCGTTCCCCGACGGCTGCTTCTTCCTGCAGCAGGACCGAAGCCCCGTACACAAGGCGCGCAGAGTCAGCGCGATGCTCGAATCTTCCAGCATACACCAGCTTGAGTGGCCACCGAACGGTGCTGACTGCAACCCCATTGAAAACATCTGGGGCACGATGAAACAAAATCTTGCAAAACGACATCTCAGTCGCGCTTCCGCTGACTCCTTGTGGGAAGCGGTGAACGAAGAATGGAACGCATTGCGTGCGCGTCCAGAGCTGGTTGCACGGCTCTATGAATCGATGCCACGGCGACTACAGCAAGTGATTGCCGTTGAGGGATATTTCACTGCCCATTAGTCGTGGCTCTCCAATAGTGATGTAGTTGAAATTTCCTAACAATTATTTATTTTTGATGCGAATAAATTACTCGCACTTGCTTTTCTCTCCCGCCTTTATCCCTGAGCACATGCCCCGCACCTACTTTCACCGACTGGGCTCAAGGCTTTCACCAGTCGCCACTGTGAGTGAGCCGTATTGGGGTTCCTGAGAAATTTATACATCAGTTTTAAAATGAAAGCATGTAAAAAGCACCCGCTGCAAAAAAAAAAAAAAGTATCAGCCAAGTTGAATCTGAACAGGCTCAAAAGCCGGTGCGCGCTGACACGGCGAAATGCGGTGCAATGACGCAGGCGGTATCTCCAGTTTCGGAATGTGTAGCAGACGCTCGTCAGCCGCCAGCGCTATCTCCGAGGCGGTACTACGCGCCCGATTCCGAGTTAGGCGCCGCGCCGCAGAAGAGCGGGAAAACAGACATGTTTGCAGGCACAGTAGGACGCGCATGCGCTTTGGTGTTATCTCGAAACCAGGTGACCTGCCGGCAGATGGCAGAGCAATGCGTTTCAGTCGCAGCTCGCGTGTCCTGGGGACTTTTGTCCCCGACTGTACGTCACATATGCAAGAACTGTCGACTGGCGTCGGCTGACTACTTTCGCGGCTGCGTGTGAGCAGTACCTGCAGAGCGTGAAGAAAAAGAAGCGAAAGGCCGTCCGCGAGCTCCTGAAGTCTCGGAAAACGCTCGGCGAGTATGCCACCATCGTGAGACAGATGTACGAAGACCCCGACGGCCGGGACTTCTTCGAGTGCTTCCGAATCTCACGAGCCAGGTAGGGTGTGCTGATTTTTATTTTGGATTATTTTCATGTTATACATCAAGTGGCATTCCACGTGGGCCCGCGCGTCGCTCGCAGGAATACTCACGTGGAGCGTGCGCTCCCGCAGTGGAACCACGTTTATATCATTTTTAGCGCGGCAGGATCACGAGAGAAGCTTTCGTAACAGTCACACGCTTGTCAGATTTTACTGCGTCTGTGCTATAAAAAATAGCAATGGCATGCACATGTGCAGCTGATACGACACACTCTTTCTGTTTACTATGTTGTGCTCCCTTGAGTGCATGTATGACGGAAGCCCGTTGTGCTTCCTTGTCCTTTGTGCTAGCTAGGATGTGTGCTTACAAGCTGCTTGTGAGTGAATTCTGCCACGAAAGCTCGCGCTGCAGAACCCAGGGATCTTGGGTTCAATCCCCACCCCTGCCCGTTTCGATCTGGATGAGCATCGTAACAGCAGACGTTCGTGTTTCACTACTGCGTGACGGGTGTTAAAGATTCTAGGCTAGCGGTCGTACAGTACTGCCTAAAAACTCATCTACAGCGCGTACCGGTGTCGTTCACCATTTGAACCTTTTAAGTGCATCCCACTGCCTTTCCGGTCTCTTTGCAGCCAGCAAGCCAACCACTGCCTGCCTCTACAAACGGCCTTTCTAAAGGCCACTCATATTTGCATTGAAGATGCCGTTTCATCGGGTTGCAACCACCTCCCGTGTCTCCGAAACCATGTGAATAAAGTATTAAAAGCAGTATCGAGGTATTTCGCTTGTCCTGGTCCTTGTGGTCGCTACGATACCTGTCGTAGATCCAGATGCCTAGCTGAATTAATTTATAGGTTTTCTCGGGTACGTCAAACGCAGCGGCAACTTCAGCCCTCTTCGCGGCAGCAAAACTCTTTGAAGCTTTCCTCGCGTCGGAGACGAGCAAGAAGTTCACCCTCGCAGCCATCCTCGCAAGCAAGCACGGCATTGCTGCACCGTGTTCGCACGGCGGAACCGCGTGAACGCCGGTGGCAAGGAGGGCGGAGGAGGAAGCGCGCCGCGCTTATTGGCCGCGGAGAAAATACGAAAACCTACGTCACGACCCGGGAAGGAGAAAGTTGAAAATTGTTCAACTCTTGACCCGGACGCCGGAAGCCGTAATTACGTCACCGCCCGTACGGAGGAGCGCCCGACGTCACTACGGGTTCCGGCACCGGGCTGGCCAGGGTTCCGTATTCCGGGCCTGTTTGAACCGGGCTTAAGGAGCTTCGCCCCTAAAAATACCCGCTCAGCTCTGATCCTTTTGGGAACTGGAGCACATTGGTATCAAAGAACAACAAACCACAAACTCTCACCATGAAGCCGTACATCAGCGTCACAAGGAAACAATCAAGTACGAAGACGGTCGATAAGAGGCGTCGCTTCCATGGAAACAAACGGCCGATGAACTTACCAACAACCTGGAATCTGCGGTAAGGCGTCTGAGATTGCAGACCGCTCGCCTTCTAATGAATGAACAGCTGATCAAGGAATATATTGACTGCATCAGGGACTGCATCGAAAAGGGCTACGCCGAAGTAAAGAAAGAAGGAGACAGCGCTTCCAGCGGTAGAGTCTAATACATGCCGCACCAAGCGGTCGCACGTCACGAAAGTAGAACGACCCGATTAAGGGTTGTATTTCACACCATCGTCGAGCGCTGGAGGTCGTCTCTCACTGAACGAAGTGATGGAAAGCGGGCCGAATTTAAACCCGGAGTTGGCTGACCTGCTGATCAAGTTCCGTACCCACAACATCGGGATCGTCGCGGACATGAAGAAAGCCTTCCTGCAAGTGTCTCTCTCGAAAAGTGATCGAAGCGCGGTGTGATTCCTCTGGTATAAGAGACTGCCGATATATGGAGAGGAACTTCCATGGGTCGTGTCGTATCAGATGGCGCGCGTCCCCTATGGCGTGACGTCGACCCCTTTCTCCTCGCCGCAACGTTACAACATCATCTCGAAAACGTGCCAGAGCAAATCACAAAGACAGCAAACGCCATGCGGAGCCACTCTATGTTGATGACCTTGTCACTGGTGTTGATAGTCGGCAGGAGGCGAGGTGGCTCTGTAAGAGGCAGCGAAAATCACGAATCAGGCCGGAATGCGACTCCACAAGTGGATGTCGAATGACCTCGAACTGGTAGAATTGCTGGAAGATGGAGAGACCCAACGCACTTATGTCGACTTTGGACATTCGAGAGCCGCTAAGGCCCTGGGAGTTGGCTGGAATCCTCAAACAGACCGGTTTGAGTACAAGATAAGCTCTCTCATCAATTTCTTGGCAACAAGAATGGACAGTAAGAGGTTCGCACTCCAAGTGTCGGCTAGGATCTTTGATCCATTTGGATTTCTGGCTCCTACAATAACCATCGTCAAAATTATGTTCCAGGGATTGTAGGAGCTCGGAGTCAACTGGGATGACCCCCTGCCAGAGTCTATGTGGGCTGTGTGGGATCACTGGTGCAAGTAGCTGCCCCGCATTGGAGACGTGTCCGTCCCCAGAATGATAGCACGATACTTTAAAAACGACAAGACGAAGAAGGTTATGCACGTCTTCTGCGACGGAAGTACAGAAGCGTACGGCGCCGTGGCATACATATCAACAGGCTGATTCGGGGAAAGTGAACGTAAGCTTGGTTATGTCTAAATCTAGAGTGGCACCTCTTAAACGCCTTTCGCTGCCCCGGTTCCAGTTGATAGGAGCTCTAACTGGTGCACGACTATCCTACTACCTCACCAGGGCTCTCCACCTGAAAACTGCTACCACGCGGCTCTAGACAGACGGTGGCGATATACTCGATCAAGAGAGCGGCACACCGATGGAAGCCCTTCGTGGCAAACAGAGTCGCCGAGGTGCAGCAACGGACAGACCCTAAAGATTGGCGACACTGTCCCGGCAAGGAAAATTCCGCGGATCTGATGACACGTGGAATCCTGCCTTCGGCGTTGCAGGAGAACTCTCTGTGGTGGAACGGGCCCACATGGTTGCTCAGTCACGAGTCATGCCGGCCTACAATGAGCGACCAAACATCAGAGGCGGCAGAGTGCTACAAAGAAGAAAGGAGTGTCAGTAATGCCGGTAATATTATCGCAACCTGCTGCTATTCTGAAGTTAGAAGAATACAGTTCGTTCAACAGGGAGATCAGAGTCACTGCGTGGGTACGGCGCTTTATGAGTAACTGCAGATACTAAGAGAGAATAAACAAAGGGCCGCTGACAACAGGACAGACGGTCAACGCCGAAACGTACTGGTTGGCTACCACCCAAAGGGATGCGTTTGGGAATGACATCAAGAACTTCAGTAGTCAAAGAACACTTACCAAGAACTCGGCCGTTTCACCGTTCAACCCGTACCTCGACGACGAGGGTCTCCTATGATTGGACGGACGACTGCAATTCAGCACGAACAGTAAAGCACCCAGTTGTGCTTCCCGGAGATCACACATTCACCTACCTGCTCATACGAAGAGGCTACCTTCGACTGCTGCACGCCGGAGTGCGCGACACGCTAGCAACAGTTGCGAGAGACCTTTTGGATCATCAGGGGCCGCCAGACCGTGAAGAACGTCGTCAATCCATGTGTCACTTGCCAAAACAGAGCTGTCTCCACGCCTCTGAGCCGGTGGCCCCACTGTCCGCCGACAGAGTGAGAAGATCAGACCCGTTCGACGTCGTGGGAGTCGACTTCGATGGCCCTTTGATGTACCGAAAGAAAGGTGACACCCATAGGTGCTGCATTGCTCGTTTCATTTGTGCGGTGACGCGTGCGAGTGCACCTCGAACTCGTCAGTCACTTTTCGGCCACCGCCTTCCTCTTGGCCTTCAAACGCTTCGTGGCCCGCCGAGGAATAGGCACAACAGTGTACTCCGACAATGCACTAACTTTCAAGGGAGCGTCCAGAGATCTACGAGATATCTTCAACACAGTGCAAGAGGAGGAAGCCCAGTCTTACTTTACTAGCCATAAAATCCGCTGGAAACATATTATCGAGAGGGCAGCTTGGTGAGGCGGGTTCTGGGAGCGCTAGGTGAGGACGGTCAAGGTGCCATTGTGCAAAGTGTTAGGTCGGAGTAGCCTGAACTTTGAGGAGCTCTCAACAATCCTCTACGAGGTAAAGGCCGTAGTCAACTCGCGTCCGTTGTCATTTCTCTACTCCGACGATAAAGAACCAGAGGCGCTGTCACCAGTTCACTTTCTCGTCGGGCGAAAGCTCACGACCCTTCCGCCAAACCGCTTACCAGTGGAGTCATCGACCAGCGGTGCACAGTTGTCACGGCGCTCGAGATACCGTTCCACCACCATGAAAAACTTCTGGAGGAAGTGGCGTCAGGAGAACCTACTAGAGCTGAGATTGGCGCCCCTCTGCGGACCTGCCGCGTCGAGCGACTTCCAGGTGGCTGATTTGGCGCTCCTGAAGGAAGACCGCCTGCCCAAGCACCTCTGGAGGACGTGCCAAATCAAGGAGACGTTCATGGGAAGAGATAGCTGGGTGCGTTCCTGCAGACTGTTACTTGGGGGAGCAGAACTCAAGCGACCCGCACAGTTTTTGTACCCCTTAGAATTGTGTAATTCATGAGCTTCATCAGCTCATCCGGGGAGATTGCTGTATTTTGTGTGTGTGATTCGTGTTGCGCGAGCTTTCGTACGGCAAGTAAAGGAAGAGAAAGAGTTAGTATTAATTACGAAAATAATCCCTGGAGAAGGGAACAAGGCGGACAAAGGACAAACACAAATCTCCAAACACAGCTAGGTGACTGGTGAGCGACCGAAAAAATCCGCCTGGTCCGGGTATCGAACCCGGGACCTCTCCATTACCGCTCACCAGTTAGTCACCGCTCACCAGTCACCTAGCTGTGTTTGGAGATTTGTGTTTGTCCTTTGTCCCCCTTGTTCCCCTTCTCCAGGGACTATTTTCGTCATTCTTGCATTTAATTGCATTATAATTAGTATTAATTCCATCCCATAACAGTCCTATCAGATTTATTGTGGCGAATATACAAAAAGGCACAAGAAGACATTGTCACGGATTGAAAGCATTATACTTCGTCTCGCCCTACGATGGACTAAAGGCAAAAGCTACGGACCGCCAGAACCAATCACGAGCCACTTAGAAATTGCGTATTGCGCTTTGATGCACGTATCAGTGCCCGCGTCTCGGATCACTGATGGGGATGGGCGTACAGGGGTTGGAATCGAAATAGCACTGAGTGACTCAGCAATTTTACACTGCACAAAAGAGGCTTATTGCAGTGTCGAAGCTATAGAAATGATGCAGCGTTTTTTCGGTTCGGAGCATTATTCGTCCACCGCTAATCAATGCTAGGCATGTCATAGTGTAGCATGGAACGTGATTGGACCTGGCGGCCCGTGGCTTTGGCCTTTAGTCCATCGTAGGATAAGACAAAGTATAGACGAATGTAAAACTGAAAGTTCATTTATTGATGCGAGCTTGAGCCTTCATACTTAAGGGAAAGGTACCAATACCTTGCGTCGGTGACGAAAGGGTGACTGACCAGAGCAGCGTGGTGCCGCTGCTCTTATACACGCGCTACCATCAGGAATGTTCTGAACCAGAACGAACAAGAAAATAATGGGTTGCATCTTTAAGAAACAAACAAAATAACTTGTATTTATAAACGAAAAAAATATCCAGGCCGAGCGTTGTTTCGGTCCCCGTTCCGCCGCGTGGCAGCCGCGCGCGTTTCCAACTCCTCCATGCATGTTTTTTCTCTTCATTACAACTCCTCCATGCATGAGGCAATTTAAAGACGAAGGTGACAATTTTTTTAACAAATTTGGGGTGTTTGCATGGGAGATATAAGTAGACGCGTACAAAGACGCTCAGCCACCTGAAGGTTTCTATTTTGTATTCCGGGCTAGCGTAAAGCAGTAGACAAAATTATTTATGTAGGTACATCGGATTATATGGGATCTATGGATCTCTAGATACATAGATCATACGTTTGGTCGCATGATCGGCCGCTTCCTGAGAGATGGAGATGATGTTGTAGTGTTCATTTTCGCATCGATTTAAAATAGTATCTTCAGATATAAAAAAAACTACTAGAGTTTACATGCTTCTTGTTGTCAGTCATGCAGTCTTATTTCTGTGTCTTCTACGTGCCGTCATTTATAATAGGAAGGCTAGGACGACCATCGGTGAGCGTGATAATGCGCACAAAAAAGTTCCTTCTAGTGCCTTAGCCTCAATTTTTAAAATGCAGGCAATGGCGTAGGATTAATCTGCAAACCAACAATATGTATATTATGTTAATTGTTGCAAATAAAGTTGTGGACAAAAAAGTGGATGTTAATATGTTTTATATTAAAGTTTATTTCGCATCAGAGCACCCCGGGACGCGGACACGTTGTGCTGTAACGGACCACTGCATCTTTGAAAGGTCTTACATCAACCCTCGGAGCGGCCCTTTCGGTCCCATTTATGGCTTTGGGTCTGCGAGTTTGCCGGAAGAATCTCCTCTGGAAGGTGAACCTGCGGTGCAAAAAAAGACAGCTTGAAGAATTAAATTTAAGTTGAGCGCAATGATCCCTTTTTTACTTTCCAAATTCCAGAGATTGCTAAAAATATTATAAAAAGACTAACTTTCCCTTAAAGAAGCATTGTCTGTAGTAAGGTCGTTAGTTGGGCGAGTTGGTAATGATTGGACATGGTTAAAATCGCGCGCAAGGAGAAAGGAACCGAGGAGACAGTTGTTTCTTCTTTCTCCTCTGTTCCTTTCTATTTGCTCGCAATTCGACCATGTTCAAGCATTGTCTGCTGGGGTCTATGTGAGAAAGACAAGTAAAGCTAATAGAAAAAAAACTTCTCTATTGCAGATTACTGTCAATGAAATGAATGCACCCATTTTTTCCCAAGTGTGGACAGTTCGCAAGCTTAGGGACATTAAGCGATACAAAAAAATGCGGCTTAATTTTTTATACTTAACTGAGGATAACAAATTGTAGTAATTTAAAAATGAAACACTGATGAAGCGGACGCAGTCTTAAAGGAGACTCAAGCGGTTTTTGGGGAAGCTACTTTTTGGTGCGATGGCGTTAAGGAAGTGTCAGTGAATGAGTATCTTCAGTTTTAAAAGGCAGAACCGCCTATTAATCACGCAGGAATAAAATACGTGCGGACTCTTTCCTGTACTTGCGAGGACCAATGAAATTATCGTATGTTTGAAAATTTTGGCGGCCTTTGTAAAGTTTCGCTAAAGAAACAATTTTCAGTTTATTTAAATATGTTGTGCATGATAATTTCACAAGACGTAAAATAGTTCTAGTTTAGAATACGCGATACTGCAATTATCGTTTCACAAACAAGGGACTATGTTTTCTCCTTGCCGTCCTCCGCGGGGGTGAATTTCCCGTTCCCCCGGGATGCGCGGAAGCGCACGTATCTGCGCGCACATGGCGTCGGTGTTGATCATCGACGTGTTCGGCGTGGTGAAAGCTCATCGTTCCGCGTAAAAGCGCTATCCTTGACTGTGAATTTTCGTCGTGTGTCGTTATGATAACCCAGCACGTACTAGAAGGGAAGACCCACCTACTCGTGCGGCGATGCCGTGGCGGCACTCTCAAGACAGCAGAAACGCCCGTGCCGTCGTGTTTGTTTACTTCGACTACAGTGGTGCTTTCTAAGCATTTGTGTCCTCGAACATCGCCCGGATTTCTTATTTGGCGCATTTCATGCGTGTGCTCAAGTTCAAGGTATTACTGGCGCGTACCGTATAAAGGACGCGAAGTTTCACGCGTTTTCATCACCGGAGAAAAGTTATTAGTGTTAGCAATCCTGAAGCTCGCAACGTCTATCTGATCACGAAATCATATTTCTACGTTGCTATATCGCTGCTAAGATTACATTGTCTTTTATAATCGTAGAAAATGCGTGTGGCGATATTTGTACTATTGCAATGTCGTGTATAGAGTCGTGATCGTCCAAGACGGCGTACGGCATCTTTTTATTTTCTTTTTTTCATCCACTGTACCCTGCAAGCCTATCAAGAAAAATCAATAATAAAGCTTTAGGCTATAGAAAACTGTCTGTCTCTATTCTGTTACGGCATGGAGTAGCAGTGCGTCCCCTTTTAGAGGGGCCGCTGAAACAGCTGACGGCGACCCGCTGTGCTTGTAATAATTTCAGGTGTGTACGCGCGGCGCAGAGCTGTCGTTCCGGTCGCTCCGGTTGCAACGGACGCAGTCGTAGGTACGCGCTCGTTGCACATGTCTGAACCAGCCTTCCCCCGTCCTCCCGAGGCGAAAGTCAACGTGGCGACATCGTTTGACATCACGTAACAGAGGTAACGCTGCGATGTCAAACGTTGGTTTGGTTACGACTTGCCCCAACCGCAAATCGAAGAACGCCCGAAAAGGTCTGCGTTTCATCGTCCTCGGAACCCGAACAGGACTCCGAAGCGCTGCTATCGTCCACATCGCACGTCGGAGTGGCGTCATAGGAAATCATCCCCAGGTCGGCTGTCCGCCGAAGAATTTCAACCTCCAACGGCATCAGGTCCTCGAGCGTAGAGAACGCCGCCATGATCGAAGCTCGAATGACAAAGAGGTTCGGCCGATGCGGCTACCTCGGGATCACTGCGCGACGGAACGTCGTCCAACGCCATTGGCCCGAGATACTTTTGATAAGCGTGCGAGGACCAATGAGAGTGGTTTCGTTTTCGGATGGATCCGAGGTTTGGCGGCCTTCAATTACATTTTATTAAAGAAATAATCACCGTATGACTATACTATTTGGTTTTTAGGGATACTTGGGGCGTCTAAATTCAGCTGTCATCATCAAAACACGAACTCAAAAACCACTTGAGTGTCCCTTTAAAGCGACGTTGAATATGTTTTTGAATAAGAACGAGTTAGTGGTAAATTCTGGACGTAGTTTTGCGTCCGTGATTTTGAATTTCACAAGCATTTGACGCAAAACGTATTTATCGACTCCAGAAAAGAAAAAAAGATTTGTGTTATGTCGTACTCAGAACATTCCGCTGCCTTGCGCATGCCGCTTATCGCGGACATTTTGAGATCTCTGTAGACCACGTCATGATTCCCGCATTGCACCGAACGCGACGGGAAGGAGGGATTCAGCGCTATTTTTGAAAGCACTGTTGTGCCTACTTGGCGCTAAAAAATAATTTTAATATTCGTAATACTGGGCGCCAGTTAAAGACGATTTAAGTATTTTTTCTCAATTACAAAGCCGCTTCAATTTCACTGTAATGAGTGTTCCATGACGTGTGGTTTTTCGTTGTGATTCAATTTTACCCAGAATGACCGAGGTTGCCGCATAAGTTATCGCACGAGGTTTGATAACATGTCGCTTACCTTTGGCAACAATTTCGCCCAGCTGATTGAAAAGGACCTCTGGGGTTAAAAAAAAGATAAATGTTGCAATTTGTAACTACACAAATTTAATCTACATATTTCCGGTTTTTATCTCCGTTTTATTTCAAATAATTTATGTCAACAAGCTGAAGCGGCTCAAATCGTTTAGAGAACATATTTGTGAAAGCTTTGCTTGGTGTGAAATAAATATAAAGGGGTTTAAGGCACTGGACAAGCACAGTCAGGAAGTACTCGATGCCAAGGCTTTATGCCACGTTTTTTAAAATGATTGAATTGAACAAGATTTGGGGACTGTGAGACTACGCAAATATAATGGGTAGAAATACCTAATTTACCTTTATATCTCTTCTTTGTAAATCATGACACGTAGCGCTAACGAGGTTCTCCGACGATTTTTCGAGCTACCTAAACTAACGAAATCTTCGGAATCACCGGCCTTTACCTTTCTCGCATGCTAAGTAGTATCGCGAAACAGTTAGTGAGATCAACAAGTGAAAGTGATGCCAAAACCAACACTCAAAATATAGCCGCACTTTTCATTGGAGTGATATCAGTTGAAGGCACACTTTCAGATGAAGTGGGCTGTCTAAAAATGGGCGATGCCAAACATTTGTTTGGTACTGCTGCGCGGACGCTGGAGCGAGCTTCCAAATCATTCATTTTACACCATGAAACTGCTTGTAATCAATGGGAACAAAGTCTACAAGCCAGAGACTTAAACACCTGACTTCCGCTGACGTGACTTTTTTATTGTAGCCAGCAGCGACTTTAAACTTGAAAAACACGCTGAGGACCAAAATTAGTAACTCTAACTTCGCAAAAAATTATATTAGGTCCAATACTTAGGCTTCTATTTCAGCAATGCTTCTTGGTGTGTTTATCAAATTTTCAGGCAAATCTGGGACTATATAAAAAGCGCCAGAGTACCCCCTTGGGATAACAAAATTTGAAAATCTAAATTATTTGCAAAATTAATAGTACATTTGTCTCTGGTTGTGACAGGTAAATTTGCCGTCTACAGGAGGGGCAGTAGCACCACACTTATGGCTTACTGACTTGCGGCAATTAACAAGCGTATTTAATAATCTCAATTATTCGGGTGCCATTCTTTGTTTTTTGTGTAATGTGTGCTCTTTTGCAGCGATTAAAAAAAACTTTTGGTTGATATATGAGCAGAGATATAAACCTGCAGCAGCGACATTTTCATCGTATATATTCGGTTCTCTACAAAACGTTTTTATGTTAGCTCGCTAAGTTTGCCAGATAAACCAACATTTTGTCCTCGCGCAGCTGAAGCCCATGAACAGAAATGGTCTTATAACAGTGTAGTAAGTAGCCAGGGCTCAGCCTAACCTTCATGTAGTTTTTCTGGGTTTTGTACGTGTACGTTGCTGAGCATAACCTCAGTGTGTATATTTATCGCGCGACATGGTGCATGCCAATCGATGAGATTGTATAGTGCCGTGAACAATTGATCTTTATGTTTTGAAGACTTATGGGTTTCAAAAGAAGATGAATATAAGGTATTTGTCTGTGGCGATGCCACAACAGTATTGTCTTTTATCGTAATTTAGATTGATATTCAGAACACGATCTATTTTCACAAGGTTATTAAGAGAAGGGAAGTAGGTCGATGAAAGGATCTTGGTGAAGTTAAGGTGGAAACTATTTTCAAGCG
This sequence comes from Ixodes ricinus, assembly GCA_037355805.1. Classification (NCBI taxonomy): domain Eukaryota; kingdom Metazoa; phylum Arthropoda; class Arachnida; order Ixodida; family Ixodidae; genus Ixodes; species Ixodes ricinus. The sequence continues at coordinate 14,284 of JAZHYW010008470.1, read as the reverse complement.
CTGGAACTCTCATATCAATTACTGACCGAGGTCGCGTTTTCCCACGTTAACATTTCCTGCAAAGGGAAAAAAATATTCGTCCATTAGAACTGATAGTAACAAGCGATTTAGGCATGCTATTAAGGTATTTAGGTAAAAGCATTTTGTGGCAAAACATTATACTGGGCACAGTAACAGTGCAAAAAAACGTTTCGTTTTGTTCAACAGTTAGTCCATACTTATATATTAAACTCGAATGCATTTCTTTAAGTCACCCCCTAAAAATTTCCAGTCGTCCCTTCAAAACGGATGAGCATGCACGGGAGATTAGGGCAAACGTATGCTCTTCGTATCCTTACACTTAAACGCGTGGGTCGTGGGATCAAGCTCTCACTGGATGTGCAGCCTTCACATATGCCTCGCAAAAGGAAGCCAAAGCGGGCTGAGGAGGAGACTGCTGAACAGAAGCAGCGACGTTCTGAGCATGACCATGCTTGACGTACAAAAAGATGCAGGTGGCCCTTACAAAGCAGGACATAAAATGTGTGGCATTTTTTGTTTTTCTTTCATCGAAATTGAATGCGCAAATTATAGTCGTTATAAAAGAAGCTAAACTTTCAAATTTTAATGTGTTCTGTATCGAAACATTTGAGAAGTACAGCCCCGTTTTTGAATTTTCGGGTGAAAATAAATGTTAATGTAATATAGGTGTATCATTAATAGCACTGCCATTCATAATTTAATAAAAAGATCTACTTTCAGAATTTTCACGGTGCATGCATAGATTGCCCATTTCCATTACTTATTTCTTAAATAGTAGCATGAGGGATGATTCTTTCAGACTGACTTTGGCACGCCAGGTAATGATAAAAATTAAGGTGAAATAGTTATATTTAGTAGATGAATATGACCATACTAGAACTCACTGTTTTTATGTACCGGCTTGTTCATATAAATTACCGCCATAGATGTCCTCCACATCACGATTGTGAAATTAGTATAACACGGGTAAGAAGGGTAAACGATGGGCGGACATAAATATATGACGCATGAAACGATGAGTCATACCAATGGTGCCTTTCACTGCTCCCATCAACTTTCGTTTCTGTACGGGGAAAGCAAATTAATGCGATTTGACAAAGCGGCAAGCCCTGCATAAGTTATCTTAGGAGCTGAAGTATAGGTAATATATTAACTCCATTAAAACACTCAAATATGTTTCTGGGTGAGATCATCTTAGAATCATTTGCTTTATGAGACACTTCTACAGATATATTTTTCAGCATATTGTGATACATTGGCTGAAACATGTTTAAATTAAAATAATAATATATGTCAGCTTCACAACAAATCGCATACCATTGTTACGTAACGTTTTTGAGTGTCAAAGTTAAATGTAGGGACCTATGATAGTGACAAGTAATTCAGAATCAAGAAAACAATAAGCACCAATAGGATAACATTCAATGTATGACATTGTTTTTGCTGTCGCGTATCCTTTCAGCGTGAATTTATACTATCTCTCCTGCAATGGTGCGCTTCTAAATATGACAGATTTAGGTCCTGTACCTGTTATCCTATATTAACCACCTTGCTGATCAATATTTAACTAAGTGGTAAAAGTTGTTTACTTTTCAGAATATTTCTCAATGTTCGATACTATTACTACACTGTGCGCCCGATACGGCAGCGGCTAGATTGCAATTGTTTTTTTACCTTGCTTGTAACGAAACATTTTCTTAAATAATTTAACATTCTCTAATGGGTTTTTTTTTCAACTAAAATTTGTTAAAACAATTGGGAGAGGGTTACATGGCCGCCGTCTTTATTTTGCATTTAACACACTCAGCGGATATTGGGAGATGGGACTACCGTTACGGTAAAAAAATGCAATTAAATGAAAAGATTTAAAGTAGATTTTTTGCTTCTATGTTTCACTAGTTATGTGTCAATTTCAGTTTTGACAGCGTCCCGCATGTCGTTCCAGCGTTGTTTTGTGAACAGCACATTTCGGTTCCAATTTCTCTTTAGGCTCGTACGATGTCGTCGCTTAGGGCAAGCTGAGATAATATAACATAAGCTCTTGGTTCTAAGGATACACAATATTCCTCACCAGTGTTCTGGACGCTGTTCTTGAAGTCAACACCCTTTGTAAAGGCAAGGAGGTCCATTGTTTAGGTTATGAGTTCTTTCATCTTGATATAAAGTTTGCTTCTGAAGAAAATTTTATATATTTAGATTATTCAATCAATTCGTGGTAAGATTATTATAATCCTGTTCATTTCAAAAAATAAAAAGATAGAGCCCAAAAATCCGAAACAATAGTCTAAAAGTTTAAACTTGTTTGCTTCAATATCTTCATGGTCTACTAAATATATAAAAGAAAATGCGGTTCGGTATTGAGAAAGGGGGCATAATAACAATAATAATATTAATATTATTATTTCGGCTCAGAAACGCCACGATACAGCAGAAAAGGCTGGAGCCCATACTAATGTAGGCCTGCTGTGCCGTTGAAGCTAAGCCGTTGAAGATATGAGCGAACAAATTGAGCATCGTGAAATAGTGACTTACGCTTCGTGAAAAGAGCTTTAGTCTCATCGTACACGTCACCTAGTAACATGGAAATGTTCATGCATTATGGCTTAATATAGCTTTTAGAGGTACACCAGATAGCACAGGATAATAAACAAATTTAAAAGTATTGCGATTTACAATACTTTCTTACAGCATCATACGGCGAAAGCCGAACACCATGGAACACAAACATTATTAATGATATATTTTCCACGCGTCGGAGCGAAAAGAAGAAGAAGAAAGGCCCTAAGTTTCCGCTGGTGAATAGGCAGTTCAAGACCGATCAACCTAGGACTGAGGCAGGCTCGTTCTGCGAGCGGGCAACCACCAGTGGTATGGAGGCGCATGCAGAGCAGGCGCCGCGGGGCGATGTTTGCCGCGTGTTGGCTGCGTATTCGCTTCATGAACACTTCTTTTCATTAATGCTTTGCTCTCTTCCCGTCGGAACCACATATGTCAGCGTTTACGAGATGCCCCGTTCCGTTCTCAATTTACCCCCAACCGAGTTTACTACGGCGCTGTCAGATGGTTTGCTTCGTTGCTCTGATTGGCACGCTCAGGCTGGAGCAATTTCATTTTAAAGGGTCTCGATAAAAAGGAGTCAACACAATTATGTACACACTTAAAGATAAGGTGCGGTTTTGGAGCACGTCACATTCGTATCCAATTTAATATATTCATTGTTATCATATTATTTGATTCGCGTGAAAATATTACATTGAACATATTTCTGCAAATATTTTTAAAATCCCTGCAAATAGAAAGGTGGTAAAGAAAAACTAAATTATTTCGGGAACAAACTTCCAATCACGGCGGTCTTCAAGGATTGCAAGTAAACACTCTAATTTGAGTGTTTATTTGTTTTCAGTTTTTGTGAAAAATATGTTTTCATGTGTGTTCTTCTTTCCCGCTAAGTCCCTACTTCTGTATCCATTACCCCCAAAGAAATTGAACACCTCGGTTCTTACGTTTGGAAGAATCATACAAAACAAATTTGATAAATCAAAATGCTTAATGATGCATCAAAGACAAGACCCATTGTACACGCATGGTCCAGCAGTTCAGTATTCAGTCGCGTCGCGTGGAATGCATACAATACGTCACGATTGTGTTCTTTGTGCCTGGTCTCTCTCTTCCGGCTGGTTTCACCAATATAGGACGCCGGGTAGTCACTACAACTGATCTTTTAAATAACGCCTCTCTGGACGTTATCTACAAGTTCCCCTGCTGTCACTGCCCGGCGTCCTAAATTGGTGAAGCCAGGCGGAGAGGACCAGGCTCAGAGAACACAATTGTGACTTTTTTTAATTGTGGAACCTGCTGAACTATAAAAAATAGGAAAGATGAGAAAACAGACATTCCATCGCTGGTGGATCGGATGTCTGCTATCGGATGTCTTTTCTCCCATCTCTCCTCACATTTTTTCTGTAAGTCCCGCTGGTTCCACAATCAAAATATGTACAACCAGTTAGCTCAGCTCCTTACAAACGTGACGTCACGTATGCATCACATGCGACGCGACTGAAAACTTAACAAGTGGACCATGCGTGGACAATGGCTCTTGACTTTGCGTCCGCCACGACGTTGGCGAGTGAGGACAGAAACTCATCGAACCCTGGTTTGTCCGCAGGGACTAATTCATGTCTAACGAAAACCGCTGCCCTCTCCACAAAGCTTATACGGACATTCCTGATAAATAGCGTTGACTTGAGGTTGATTCCTGCATTTGCTTTGTAACAACTTAAGATGCCTCCCGCACGGGAAGGCAGAAACGACTAATGAAATTTACCTTTCTGTCGTGTCAAGTCGGTGCTCTTTTTTTAATTGTGACGTTTCCCCGCCTTTTAGAATATATTTGTAAATTATGATTTAATTCGTGATTTAAAGGGTGGTTTAAGTCAAAGCAGTTTTACTGTGTGATATAAATCAAGCTTAAGGCTAATCATGTTGTATTACACCTGAGACTGCGGTGGATGAAATTGGAAGAACTTTCAGTAGAAGGAACAGACACAGAGAACGTCTCAAACTCAGCTAACCGATTTATTTCTCAAACAGCCTTTAAGTACCCGCGGAACTTTTTTCCCAACCACACTCTACAGATAAACTCCTTTGTTGCAGACATCTCGAACCGGATGGAACACGCACAAACGATACAAAACAACCCCACTTGAGACGAGGACTTAACAAAGGGACACTGCGGAACATTGCAGTGACCTTGAGATAGATAAGTCCCGAATTAACCTAACAATCGCGTCAAAGCGCACACACCCACAAAAAAAAAAAAAACACAGACAGGTGGTTTGTAAACACACACTCAGGTGGCCTAAAAAAACATATACATACACATATACACGAGGACTTAACAAAGGGAAACTGCGGAACATCGCAGTGACCTTGAGATAGATAAGTCCCGAATAAACCTAACAGTCGCGTCAAAGCGCACAACACAAAAAAAAAAACACACAGACAGGTGGCCTCTAAACACATACACAGGTGGCCTCAAAAAAAAAAAAAAGTACCGACGGCGTCCGTTCAAAGTCTGAGAAACTTTTTGGAGTTGCGTCCAAGTTGCATTGACGCTTTGCTTATGCAGTTTCCAATAGAACTTATTCTTATTGTTTCTTTAACGACCCTCTTAATGTCATTTCGCTCGTTATGCAGAACCTCTGTCTCTGACCAATGCGCTTTACAATTATTGCATTCCTCTATGTGTTTCGCTATTTCGGAGTCCGCCGCATGCATGCGTACATTCCTCTTGTGTTCTAGTAACCTGTCATTGAGGCATCTTGAGGTTTGTCCTACGTACCTAAATCCACATGTCAACGGTATCTCATATACTACTCTCTCCTTACAAGGAACTGAAGGTTCCCGATGGGCCTTCTGACAGCCCTTGTGGCCTGACAGGAAGGGCGTCAAACTGCTCATTCTGAAATCTGCAGAGAACACTACGTCCACGCCGAACTTTTTTGCGAGAGCCTTTAGGTTGTGGGAAATCCCGTGGTAATACGGGATTACTGCTATTTTCTTTCTTGCTTCCTTTTCCCGTGGTTCGTTGTTAAATTTCAGTTCTAATTGTCTTTTAATGAATTCTTCTTCATATCCTGCAGATTCTAGCCTCCTCCACTGTTCTTTCACAGCACTACTCATGAAATGAGCGCATGATTTACTCAACGCGTTTGTTACTAAGGACTTAACTACCCCTGCCTTAACCGACTTGGCGTGGCAACTCTTTCTACTTAACACAGGTTTTCCGGCTTTTTTCCCGTATTCCCAACAAAGACCTTGTTCGACATGTACGCGTAAATCTAGAAACTGCAGGATTCCATTTTCAGGTTTTTCAGTTGTAAACCTAAGCTCCGGAGCTGCTGCTTTTATAATCGATTCTAAACCCTGAGCATCACTCTCTCGAAAAGCGCAAATAAAGATATCATCCACGTACCTTTTAACAATGCAACCATTCAAGTTATTTTCTTTAAGTGTTTCACTTACGCAACTATCTAAGGTGTTGAGATAGATTTCTGCTAACATCGGAGCCACCGAAGATCCAATGCATACTCCATCTCTTTGAACATATTTCTGCCCATTAAATTCAACAACTGTTGCTTGAAGGTACAAATCAAGAAGTGAAAGGAAACTGTCGACGGCGATGCCCGTCCTGGACTGAAAGTTTACCAGGTTTAACTCTAGCACCTGCCGAACTCTTTGCATCAAGCGCACTTTCTCAAGCGAATAGTATAGATCCTTAATGTCCATTGACATTACAGTGCATTGTCTTCCATGAAAGCCCTCTAGAACATCAATCAGTGCCTCTGAATTTCTCAGTGAAAGACTCCCCTCCAGTTGAATTACATTCAACCCTCTTTGCAAAAACTTCGAGACGCTGCACTGCCACGTTCCGAGTTCGTTGATTACTGTGCGAAAAGGCATATCCGGTTTGTGATCTTTCAAAAAAAAATTTTAGACTTAGCGAAGACCTTGTTTGGTTAACTACTCGTTTTGCCAGATCATCCATCTCATCCTCCTTGAGGATTTCAACAATATTCTTCTTAATTTTCTTAATGTTCCCTTTCCATTCAATGAAGAGTGCGCCGAGGGCTTCGTCTGCCTTTCTTCCGAACACTGTCTCGGGAAGTACACCGAACATACCACTTTTGTCAGTCTGCAGCAGACGCAGCGATCCCCTTTCTAGTTCCTTCACGGCTGCGCTTATGACACGAAAATCTCTCTTTTCAGTTCGAAAGCTATCATTCATCAGTTTGTCCATTCTATCAACAGCACAATCCACGAACGTGGCTCTATCATCATGACCCGTCACTTTCGAAATACTCTGAATTGCGGAAAACACATCTAACCTTGAAGGTCTCACGTTCATGCAGAACTTTGGGCCATTCCCCAGTGTTTGCTCCGTCTTTCTAGAAATGGACACCTTGCATGGATTCACCACGTGCGGTATAGTCAGATTGGACTGATTGTTGAGGTCTGGTAGTCTTCCACATGCTGCCGCCTGATTGTTCCCCTGGATGCTCCTTAACACTGTTCTTCGCTTTACGCTCCAAAGACTGTCAAAAAGTACCTTCTTTCCTGCGTTCCAGCGTTGGTAGTCCTGATCGTGCTTGTATTGCTGGCCCCGAAGGATGGTCCAGATGCGCTTAAAGCGCCAAAATAATTTCGCCAATATTGTTAATTTACAGCTTGTCTATCATTTGATGCTTTCTATTAGCATTTCTTTGTATTTCAATTAAAGAACCATCCAGCAAAAGAAACTGATCTCAGACACAACACGAGTAAACTTAAGTGCTATTGTGAGTCACTCGGAGTGTTCGGTTTGATTTCTACCTTCCACTCCATTTGTCAACTACGTGTCATCCAACTTCAACAAAACCAGAACGCAAAATAAAGAAACGAATACCGAAAATGTAGTTTTCTATTGCAATCATTTCAGAACGTGAAGAAATCACCAAATAAATATTTTTATAAATTTAACAATATCAAGCGATTTTTGTTTTCCATTGCATGGACTACATCAATAAAATGTTGTTAATTAAATTGTACATTTCATTTTTTATAATTCCTTCTTCCGCATCGTTATCACTGGTCGGACAAATTAATCAACCTATCCGCCATGTTAAAAATATATCTAGTTTTAACGAATCACTTTTTCTCTAGCTACTGATATTCCATTCAAACTATTCTATTTTAAATCAAGTAAATTTAAGATAAATCAAATAAATTCGTTGTATATAAAAATAAAAATAATATTAGAAATAATAATAATATTTATTTTAGAACATATAAATAACACATAAAACCTGTGTGTTTGATTTCTCAGTCAATATATTATTTCGCCCTGCTTTATGCAACATATATTCCTGTGTGAAGCAAAAATGTTTCATCCAGCAGTACTTTACAAATTTTATGCACTACTCGAACTAGAGGTACTACTGAAAGCATGTGTAGACAATAGTTCAAGATCGTTCGAATAATATTCGATGGTAATTGTTTTAATACAAAATATTGATAATAATATATATTATAAAATATATTTATGGAGTTTACACTGAAAGTTTGGTGCCAATGCAGCCTGCAAAATCTTTTCGATAATGCATTTTATAAGCAACTGCATAAAGACCCTTGTCAGCGTCATATTGCCGCGGGCGCAGCTGACCAAGTAGGCAGCGCGCCCGTGGCCTAACGGTTATCGCGCTTGCCTTCTACGCAGAAGGCCAGGGTTCGATTCCTGGCCGCGTCTACATTTTTGATAATGCTCTTAATGTGATGTTCTGGTGAATTCGAGAACCGTCTTGCTGATTCGAGGTTAGAATGTTCCACACACCGAACCTTCTACGCCGCATGTTCCAGAAGCCCACGCGGGTACAAAGGGGATCCGCGTGGCAAGCCGGAGGTCAGTTTCGCCCCAGCGTTCGACTCTGCTGTCTCGCCGACTTCGACGCTCGCGACGCTTTGTTGTTATTTTCTATTCCCTTTTTGTTTTGGCACAAGTTCGCCACATTAAACGTTTATTTCTTTCTGTTCATTTATTGTTATTTTGGTCACCACCCGTGACAATATATTGTGCTCGAATATAAGACTTGATGTAGAGATGGAAAGCATTTTCGAAAGGAATGTAGAAACTAAATTAACAAAAATACAATGACAATACGTTTTAGTTGTTTAGCAACAGAATATTAGCAGCACTATGTGTGATTTGCGGTACAATGCAGAACATAACGGGTTAGATGTGGCCGATTCTAATCTGTTAACAGTATGATTAACTAATTTATACACGGCAACAAAAGAAACAAAAAATTGTATTCTAACCAAAGTTTTGATAAATCCGTCACTCACCAAGGTCATTAATGCCGGCATACAGTTTTCCTGGAAGAGGAAGGAAGCGATGCGTTTTATAAAAACAAAGTTTAAAATATTGCGTCGGAAACGCGTGTTATTTTTCTTGTAGAAAGCAAACTTGCATAACTAAAAATAACAACCTTTGTTGTTGCAGTATTTGCGTATTTGTGTTCTTAACATCTGCGGAGAGTAACTTATTTCATGTCTGTACACGATCCAAAAGAAAGGCCAGCGCAACAGGCTCACAAGTGCGACTTATCTGGGGTAACTTTGTTATAGCATTTAATGTCTCGAACAATTATGAATGGGTTGTTTGTTGAGTATTGGTGTTTACTAACCTTTGATGTATTCCACACGAAAGAGTAGGTCTTGACCTAAAAAGAAATAAATATATTGACAATTTTAAATTTCAAACTACCAGAAACTGTTTAAAGCAAAATCTGTGATGTCAACAAAGATTTGTAATAAAACCATTACTGAGTTCGTACATCTAATTTTAATCGAATACATAAGGTGTATTTCGTTCGTGCCCTCCTAAACTATCCGAACTTCGGCAAAAAAATATTTTCGTGTATAACAGTGCTTTGCACGAAACACTTAGAATTGAAAATACAAATCAATATTTGTGTTTGTTTTTGTAATTTTTAGTGCATTTTTGTTTTTAGGGCTTGTCCGTTGTATGTGTTGTCTGCACTATTGCTGTATGCCCTGTTATACCTTACATGTTTGCTCAGTGCACCTGTACCAAGACCGCAAGGTTGTTCCTGGGCACGAATAAAAACATTGATTCATGATTGATTATGCTTGTCAAGCGTCAAAATGTAGATGACAATGAAATTGTTTTTTTCGTTTGCTCGCTCTTTCTTTTTTGGCAGTTTGAACTAGAGGACCACATTTGTAACTCAGACCGATCTAGGTAAAATTATTTCAATTAGATTAGCATCAGAGTCAATAAGTGATTCTAAGCGATTGTGTTCACCATCAAACTTACCTTTCGCGCTAACATTCTTGGCCGGGACAGCATCTGGGATGGCATATTAAAAGCAAATGTTACAACGCTTTAGTTTTAATAATCGCACAATATGCGGAGACCTGGCCAACCAACTTCCTTAAAGATTATGTCAAACTAAGCAGTCATAGCAGGCATCAATACTGTATATAGTAAGTTTCAATTTTGAATGGGAGCAGAATGCGATATTGTTTCCCTTCTACGTAAATCATCCTATTCCAACTCATTCAAACTTTTTTCCAGGAGCAAGAGCAAAGTCTAACCGCAATATAAAAAAATCACTGCTAATTGAATTTTACACTACTACGGGTTATTCACGGCTCTGGCTAAATGAACAAAAGGGTTTGCAAATTAAAAGAAAGAAAAAAACATAGGATACGTTTTATTTGGTGGCACGAACTATTTTCGGCGAGCCCCTGTTAGAGGCTCCAAGTATGTTCATGAAAATATTCAGCTGCTTTATAAAAGACAAGTCGCGGTTGTAACACTTAGCTGAAATATTTTGTAAGTGCTTTCCAGTAGAAAACTTGCATATGTTGTTCATTTTTTATTTGTTCCCAGTCCTAGTTTTCTCATATTAGAGTGACACATATTCGGCCTGGTAGTTCTTCACACTTGTTTTTCTAATAAATTCAATATGAAATTTATTTTATGACCGAGGACACTAAAAGCGCTGCCAAACTGCAAAACTCAAAACCTGAATGTTAACTCATATAATAAATATATATGAAATGTTTTAGCACTTACAAGCTGATGTATTTTACCTAGTGTGTTGTTGCAATTTTACCTGTCTGTGACGACTATCAAGTTGCACTTGTCAAATATAAAACAAAACGAAATCTGCGAGGCCGTGAAGTCTAAACAGGGTGCGTTCCGCAGTAGAAGATTGCGTGAGATATCCCAAAGGTATAAAAATTTTGGTATGTTCGAGAAGTTTCCGTTACTAGTGAACGGTTACAAGTTCTGCGTATATATAAATAACACGCCAGTTGAAAAAACGAATTGCCAGGCGGCTCGGGCATTCCTTTGGAACGAGCCCATTTTTGTTCCAAGGTTTTTTGTCTGTACAACGTGTTTTCCCGAACCGGTCAAACTTACACCATTGACGAAACCTTGGACATCGTACTGGCCTTGGGCCACACCTGCAAGATGTGAGGGACAGTGGCATTTTTTTATGTACTATATTTTTGGTACACATTTTTAGGCAGGGTTACCTCTACCTACATGTTAAGCTCAGTTTAGTTTATCGCATGTAAACGAAACATGAACTCTAAATTGGTTCATGTGTATAACATCTAGCCATACAAAGAAGTTGCCATTAAAATGATTTGTGTACCCTCCAAAACTCCCAGTGTGCAGCAGAGGCTCCTTGAATGATCAAGAGCATCCTGCAACTTTTCCGACAGAAGAAAATATTTTTTAAAAGAGCCAACAATACATACAACTCACACCACCTTAGTTAAGCATGACAGGCCCAGACGGACTTCACATAACTCCTACGTAAACAAAATCACACTTAAAGCAGTAAAATGTCTGAAACTGTTCTGGTCGTATGTCAAACATCGAGGAAATTCATCGTCCTTATATTAACTAGTGACTGACTGAGAAACCCTACAAAGCTACTAAGCCATAGAGGATCTTTTAATGACCAATTTTTTTAGCCAGGACTGCACCCGACATCCTCCGCACATCACGCGTCCTTCCACCCTAAAGTGTAGTACAACCCTGCCATGCTGACAGACAAGGCGACGAGTTTAAGAAGCACTGAAACACCCGAATCCACTCCAAAGTGGCGGCCCCAATGGTCTTCATCCTATTGTGTCCCTGCTCCTGACGTTGCAGCATGGTTTCCTCGAGATCGTTCACCAACGTTCTACAGGCTGGCAGCCCCCTACCAGTGTAAACAGCCCACGCCGTCTCAGCCTGCGCAACGCGAGCAGGGTAAGTGAGGCGAAAAATTTTGTCCTCAGCGTGACGTCACCCCGGCTCGCCGTAAGGGGTCGCCACCCAAACTTCTCAATGCTAGTACTCTCGCCATACAATGCACCTAGTGTTTGTTTGGCCGCTGGCCTACGAAATCATTCTCAGTTTGCCATTTCATCTCACCGGGAGCCCGATATTGGTCATCGAGATCTCAGCCGGCTTGCACTGAGAAAGCTAAAATACCACTAGCAGACGCATCGTCTACTAACACGGGGGAATAATAATGAGTTTGTTTGCCACTAGGTATCATTCTCTGACAGAAACAAAACGAGGAACAGACTGGCAAGTCATCTGCGAACAGAGCCAAAAGGGACAATCGTCTGCTACAAATTGTGTGCCGCGCAGAGTGAGATCGAAAACTGATTGAAATATGGAACATCAGGTATTTTACGGACGCAGTTGTCGTCCTGTGCTTCGTTTGGCTATGCCGATTTGTTAAATGGCCGTGTGTAACTTGACCCCCACTGGTGCTAAAACGAGAGCTTGGGACAAGCACCCACCTTGCCGCAATATCGATCTCACTATCCTGAAGAAGGTGACAGGTTCTCACCAAAAAATTGCCTCGTCAACAGCGAAAAGAATTCTCATTGGTCGAGAGCTCTCGTCTGTGGCATCGTGTCCAATAACAGTGCGTACCTAGTGAGATCTTGATCGCGATCTCAACGATGACCGAAATCAGACCCCAAGAACATTTTATTCTTTCTCTTTTGGCGCTCATTCTCTGTGTCTGTGAAGGTGCCTATGTATTTGCAAATATATATAAATTTAAAATAGAAAGATGAAGTTAATTTTTTTAATTATTTATTGTGGGCTGTAATTAGAAGTGTTTTTGGAAATTTGGTTCTGCCATGTTTCACTTCTGTGACATTCATGCAAGTATGTATGCGTGCTCTACTTTCAGTTCCGAAAAGACTAAAAGCGCCAGACAAAGATCGAGCCAATGAAGGCAGTGTCGGAAGTAGTGGCATCTATCGTCAGTCTTGCCATCAGGAACGTTTTGAGATGCAACGAGGAGCTGCTGGAGCACATCACCGTGATCTCAGTGGAAGGTTCCAACTGCAAGCTTATGAAGTGTAAGCTCCAAGTATTGGATTTAATTGCTGAGTGCCTTTTCCATGGACAAGAAGCCCCCAACATTTTCTAAGAGCTCCAGTAGGGCTTTGTTGTTGCTTTTTATACTCGCAACTCATTCACTTTGCCAATTTCGTTTTTCTAGCCTGGCTGATCTGGCAAACTGAGCAGTGAGTCTGAAACTGTACCATTGTTTCCGACCAGACTGTCCATTATTATTTATTGTTCTTCCATGCTATTGTGATACGTCTGCACTGTAGTCATGACAGGTGCTTGAATGGTAGCTCCTACTTTCTACACGTGGGTCCTAGGAAACATTTTGTAAGTGATGAGGTGCCCACAATCATGGGCGGCAGCAAAGTGGCGCAAGGGGGGGGGGGTTATTCTGAGGGGTGTAGCTTTCAGCCCTATAACTTTGAAACAAATGAGGTTCCCCCTTTTCCTGCAAAACGTACTGCAGATGCCCATGCTCGTAAAGGTATTAATGCGAATAGCATTTTAATGCGAATAGCATTCTTTGGATACTTCACGCACTTTTCGCCTATGTATCTATCTATCTATCTGGCTATCTAACCTCTTACGCCGCGGGTCGATAAATAAATAAAAAAGACCGGCGCCGGCTGGGATTCGAACCGTTGACCCTTCGATCAACAGGCAGACGCGCTAACCACAGAGCTATGAAGGCAGTCATTCAACGCACTCTGAACGGTTGTTTATATCTTTACCATAGGACGCGCTTTACAGCGCTGTCACAGCTACCGGTGCGCGCGCGTTCCATGCACGAGGGCTCATTCCGCTCTCGTGAGGCTGAGAGCACGGCCGCTAGCTCACCCTCTCCCGCGCTCGGGAGAGGGTGATGTAGCGGCCGTGCTCAGCCTCACGAGAGCGGAATGAGCCCTCGTGCATGGAACGCGCGCGCACCGGTAGCTGTGACAGCCTGTAAGCGCGTCTATGATAAGATATAAACAACCGTTTAAGTACCGTTGGTTGAGACTAGCTGAGACGCCAGAAAGTCTGGTCGGTACCATTTTGAGTGTTTGTGCGTATGGCGCGTGCTTTGCTCGCCTTCCTAAGTGACACAAACGCACGCGCTGGGCTGCGGAGATCGTGCTGCAGGGCTGTGAAAGTGTCAACAAATTTAGAATCGCCTCAAGAGTGGGCTGGCGTATCTAGAGTGTGCCGGCCACCTGACGAACGCGCATAACTCCGCACCGTTTGATGCTATTCGCATTAACGTAGATAATCATTCCCAAAGGATGGGTTCTGCTGATTTTTTTCAGAGTCCGCAATACTCTACTGGGCATTTTTTTCTTTTTA
>JAZHYW010008468.1:0-27110 GCA_037355805.1 Ixodes ricinus | reverse complement strand
CGGCAAACAAGAGTCATGTAACGGGCGCCCCACTGCGGCGAGACGCCGAAACACACTTGTCTCGAGCGATGGAATGTCCGCTCGTGCTTCTCGCGTTCCTCGGGCTACCGCTTCTTTTCTCGTCGGGTTGAAAAACCATGTTTCGGGTCCTCGCCGCTGCAAAGCTGTGCGCTGAATACCAGGCTCCCATAGAAATGCTCTGTGCTACCAGATCCCCGGCTCCAAATCTGCAACCGGGCATTCTATGGCTCCGCCATCGAACTGCCAGGCCTTGTGAGTATAGAGGAGGCTATGGTGGTACACGTTCCTCAAGAAAGTTACGAAAGCTTGCTCCTCGTTACTTCTGATTTTGAACCGCGTTCCCGTTACAAGTTTTATGCGTGAAATAGGAACTCGTTCCCGTTACAGTTAAAAAAATGGAATGTGTCGTTGCATATACAATACATTTGTGTTTTGCGGATTACCATATTTACTTAGATCAAGCAGTTTTTTTAATCTATCCCGTTAAATGGCAACATACGAATTTGAATGTCGTGATGGAAAAGGCACCAGGAGAAGAAAACAAGCCGAAGCAGTTTCATTTGTGTTCCGGACCGACTTCGTCGTCGTCTCAAGTGAAGCCAAGAGAGCACGAGACCAACGCAGGCAGTGCACCGCAAGCAGATCAGCTCGCGCAGTCTGGTTTGAGCCAGCGCCATGTTCGCCACGGATCGCAGCCATATTCCGCTTTTCTCGGTCCCTGACCCTTGTACATAATGTAAATAACTGCAATTAAACACTGGCGACGAGGAAAACCTTTCTGGTTCATCGGGTATGGCGCAAGGAAGAATTCCCGACTACACTCCAGGAACGAGTTGGACGTCGTGGAAGGAACGCCTCGAATTTTACTTCGAGGCCAACGACGTGACCGAGCCGTCCAAGAAGCGGGCTCTGCTCTTCAGTCTTTGCGGGGAAGAAACCTACGGCAAGGTTCGTGATTTACTTCACCCACAAACGCCATCCGAGGTCTCGTACGATGACGTTACGCAACTGCTATCGTGCCACTTCGAGTCAGGTCCCTCGGAACTGCTTGGAAGATGGCGGTTTCACAAACGAGACCAGGAAACCCATGAAACCATCACAGAATACGTCGATGCTTTGCGAGCCCTTGCAAAAGATTGTAACTTCGGCACGCCAAGGATTACGACCCTGGCACCTGCCAGGACATCCACCCAAGCGCCGAGCGGCTCCGTCAGCCAACAAACGTCGAGCGCTGCGCAGCAAGACTCGCTGGTACAAGTAGCCACGTCTACAATTCTTCCACTGGAAGTCATGCTACGAGATCGCTTTATATGCGGCCTTCGGGACGCGCACCTTCAGCAACGATTGCTGTCTGAAAGAGCCATCACATTTCAGAAAGCCTTTGATTTGGCTAAGGCGATGGAATCTACGACAACGCATCAGGCAAAGATGAGATCTGATGTCGAAAAGATCCACCAGAACACCTCAAAAGAACGTCAAACTGGAGCCAGGTCAAAATCTAAAGCTCAGGTACGAAACCGTTGCTACAGGTGCGACAATGACAATCATCGTCCAGAGGAATGTCGCTATCGCAAAAGTACCTGTAACTATTGCAGAAAGGTAGGTCATCTGGAGAAGGCATGCATCTCCAAGAAGAAGCAAGAAAAAAGCAAAAGACGAACCAGGTGCGTGGGTCCAATGAAGACCACGACACAGAGCTCTACACACTCTATAGGACATATGAGTCAGCAACTCGACCACAGTTCCAGCTCACTCTTACCCTCAATGGGAAGACCCTGCAGATGGAGGTCGACTCCGGAGCTGCGCTCACACTCATCAGTGAAACAACATTTCGCAAGCTATGGCCTAAGGCAACTATGACACTGCAGCCCGAAGAGAAGCGGCTGCATACCTGGTCAGGGCAAAGGTTGCAAGTCCTTGGTAAACTTCAGGTAAACGTCCTGAAAACAACCGACGCAAGGGCACAAGCAGTGACACTCACGTTGCGCGTCATAAAGGGACCTGGAGCAAGTCTCCTCGGCAGGGACTGGTTTGTACCGCTGGGCATTTCGATCATGGGAGTAAACTCCGTGACCTCATCCTCACTGCAGAGCATCTTAACCAAAAATCAAGATGTCTTCTCTGAACTGCAGGATGGTCATTTCGGTGCACCAATCTCTATCCCGATGCAGCCTGACGCACCGCCTAAGTTCCTGAAGTGCCGTCCAGTTCCATTCGCTCTGAGGGACTCTGTCCTAAAAGAACTGGATCGTTTGGAGGGACAAGGAATCATAGAACCTGTCCTGTCCTCTGCGTGGGCAACTCCAGTAGTGGTCGTAAAAAAAGGATGGATCGCTTCGACTTTGCGGCGATTATCGCAGCACAGTAAACGCATCCGTAAAACCTGGGACCTACCCACTACCGACCGTACCGGAGCTACTGACCACAATCAGCGGAGGAAAACACTTTTCAAAAATTGACTTAACGCAAGCCTACCAACAACTGCGACTCGACGAAGCTACATCAGAGGTGCTGTGCATTAATACGATCAAGGGCCTGTACAGAGTCAAGCGTCTACCCTTTGGCGTATCTGTAGCTCCAGCTATCTTTCAAAAGTTCATGGACGTCTGCCTGGCTGGCTTACCAGGTGTTGCCACGTACCTCGACGACATCCTCATCACGGGCTCTACAGAGGACCAGCACCTTGAGCGACTCGAAGCAGTTCTTCAACGGTTAAGTCAAGCCGGCCTCAAGGTCAAGAAAGAAAAGTGTCATTTTGACGTGTCGGACGTTGAGTTCCTCGGATACCGAGTAAATGCTGCAGGCATCCGTCCGACACAAGAGAAAGTCAAGGCGATTGTAGAAGCTCCAGAGCCGAAAAACAAGGCAGAACTACAATCATTTCTGGGAATGATAACATTCTACAATCGATTCCTCAGACATCGCGCAACCGTGGCCGAAAGTCTGCATCGGTTGCTCGACAAGAATATGACATGGAAATGGGAGTCCCGGCACAGCAAGGACTACCAAATGTTGAAAAACCTTCTCTTATCAGCAGATATCCTTGCTCACTACGACCCCGATAAGCCACTCTACTTGTCATGTGATGCCTCTCCCTACGGCGTAGGTGCCGTACTTGCCCAAGTAGACAACGAAGGCCGCGAAGCACCAATAGCTTACGCGTCGAGAACACTAGGGAAGAGCGAAAGAAATTATGCACAGCTTGACAAAGAAGGGTTGGCCATAGTCTTTGGCGTAAAATACTTTCATCAGTATATTGCTGGAAGATCTGTGATAATTCACACAGACCACAAGCCACTGCTAGGCATCCTCAACTCAGACAGACAGATGCCACTCGTACTGTCACCGAGAATGCTACGCTGGTGTCTGCATCTCCAGAACTATGACTACAAGTTGGTCTACAGACCCGGCAAGCTCCATCAAAATGCAGATGCACTGAGCCGTCTTCCACTGCCCAGCAACGTGGACGAACCACACGGTCCAGCAGACATCCTAATGATCGAGGCCATTGAGAGACCAACTCTCACAGCAAAGGACGTGGCACGTTTCACTTCAAGAGACCCCGCCCTCTCGAAGATCTACCAAGCCGTTCAGTCTGGAAACACCAAACCCTTGACCGGAGGGCAGTTAGCAAACTATGTGAGTCGGTTTAATGAACTGTCGACCCACAAGGGATGCATCTTATGGGGATCACGAGTCGTCATCCCACAAGAGGCACAGCCAGCTGCCATGAAACTCCTGCACGCAAATCATCCAGGAGTAACAGCAATGAAACGCTGTGCACGGAGTCACCTTTGGTGGCCTGACCTGGAAAAGGAAATCGACAGATGCGTTCAACTCTGCCCACAATGTCAGCAACAAGTACGCGCTCCTGTTGCAGCACCAAGTCCAGCTTGGGAACGTCCTCAGGAGCCGTGGAGTCTACTCCATATGGACTTTGCCGGTCCTTTTGAAGGGAAAATGCTGCTGATCGTTGTGGACGCATATTCCAAATGGCTCGAAGTACGCATCTGCTCGTCAGCAACCGCTGCCGTCGTTATTGACTCACTGAGATCATTGTTTGCCACTTTTGGCATTCCAAAAGTTGTCTGCAGCGACAACGGCATGCCTTTTGTATCAAAAGAAACACACCAGTTCTTGGAGGCAAATGGCGTCCGTCATATCACAAGTTCCCCATATCACCCGGCTACCAACGGACAAGCCGAACGAATGGTTCGAGAAACAAAAGAATCGCTGCGTAAACTTTCCGAAGGAACGCTCAACTGTCGCTTGGCGCGATTTCTATTCAGGCAACACACAACTCCAAGCTCAACGACTAAAAAGACACCAGCAGAGTTGATGTTTGGACGGGAACTGTCTACTCCGTTGAGCAACATCCATCCGCAGGGCAAGGAAGATTCCCAAGAGTATCAAGATGCGAAGTTTCAGAAGTCGCAAACCGTCTTCATTAAGGGTTTTGCAGGAAAACCTAAGTGGATCGAAGCCAAGGTTCTCCGCCAGCTTGGCCCACGATCATTTGAGGTAGAATCCTCAGATGGTAGGGTACAGAGAAGGCATGTCGACGACATACGAAAGCGACTAGTTCCACACCAGGAACACCACAAGGCAACTTTACCGAAGGTTCCACACCGGGAAGAGGGTAAATCAACTGCACCTCAAGTTTTAGGGTGTCCACTTTTTGACTTCAACTTGCCTGAAACAGAAGATGTAGTTGGTTTAGACAATAACGGTGCGGAAACCAACTCGACAATGGCAAACGGGCCTGGTTCAGTTTTACCTCCGGCCTCTAGGCAGGCTGACACTCCTCAGGCCACTGAGGAACCGACTACTGGTGCTTCAGCACTCAAGCCCGGTTCACACAGTTGCGTTTGACTGCGTTTGACTGCGTTGCGGCAGTGAGACACCAGGACATCCCTGCTTCTTATATCGCGTGCCAAGAAGATTCCTTGAATTGGGTTCCACGCTTCATACGAAGCACAGATGTGCCGGTGACTCGCTTTCGGTTCTCGCCGCAACGCAGTCAAACGCACTCAAACGCAAGTGTCTGAACCGGCCTTCAGTCCTGATGGGCCACCCTCATCAACATCTGCTCCGGTTCCGTCACCCGAAACTTCTGTTCCGGCACCTCTGCCCAGTCTGTCTATGCTGGAAAAAGCGGTGGAGAGACTGCATCGTGACGTCGCCGGTGAGAGGAGCCTAATCTCCATTGGCAACAAACTACATCGGAAGAGAACTGCACCGTGACGTGTCCGGTGACGTCGCCGAACAGTGGTGATTGAGTTGAAACTACATCGTTCTTTGTTTCCCTACAGGGAATTTCGGAGAATCACCGAATGGGCTAGCGCACACTAAAGTCACTGGATCCTGGGAAAGTAGCGCCATTGCCTTCCCTACCTGCTAGCCGGACACAAACGGATACTAACGTACAGACGACCCAAACCTCACAAGGCGATTGGCTAATCGGTCTGCGTTGCCATGGGAATCGCCATCTTGGTCCATTTAAATCTTCGAAGCTTCCAGGAGGTCGTTCTAAACCAGTCGCGCCAAGATCACCATGAAGCATCATCGTGCTGGAAGCGTTCCTCGCCAATTTAAGAGTCTTTCGCACTTTGTATGCGATCAACTTATTAATCATGCCCATCTCCATGAATCTCTTACAATTATATTGTGCTTCTTGCATATTTCAAGACAGTAAACTTATTTTTCAGTGCCTCCAAGCACCGACACAGCATCTGTGGTGGTAGTACGAAGGTGTACGCTTGTTTCACCGGTGTGTGGTTAGCAAAATCTCGGTATACAAAAAACGACTCCATAAAGCTACCCGTCACCAGCGAATCTAGATCGGCTCACGAAGAACGGAGGGATCAAGGAGAAATTGCTCAATTCGCGGACCAAGATGGCGACCACACGGGGAGCTTGGCGTTACTTTCCCAGGATCCAGTGACTTTAGCGCACACCAGCTCGGAGCACGTGGAGCAAAAGCTCGCGCTGCAGAACCCAGGGATCCTGGGTTCAATCCCCGCCCCTGCCCGTTTCGATCTGGATGAGCATCGTACCGGCGTGCGGTCGTGTATCACTACTGCGTGATGCACGTTAAAGACCCCGGACTAGCAGTCGTACTGCACTGGCTAAATTGCTTATCTACAGTGGGTAACAATGTCGCCATGTTCAGGCAGACTAACCTCCTGCTGTATGAACAACTAACGACAAATTTTACTTTTTGACTATGTTTGACTGCGTTAGTGCAACTTCTCTCGTGCTGCACGAGAAAGAAAAAATGTTCCTTCGGGGGTTAAATTTTTGGTGAAGTAGGAAGCAAAAAGAAGAAAAGAGAATATTTCCCTCAAGTTGGGTTCGTAGTAGAAGAGGAGGAAAAAGAAAATCAGTTGTTAGTCCCACGGTGTGTATGGTCTTTTCTTTATGTGTATGTTTATTCTAGTTCAGCTGGCCTTACCTGAAGTAGTTGCTTTAAAATAAAGTATATATATCTCTCTCTACCTGAAGTACGAACGAACTAGCTCAACTTAAGCCTGTTACCGTTGCTTGCTTGGCTTTTTGCTCAGCCAAATCGCTTATATGGGGTGCACTCAAATGAAAACACAATCGTGTTGAATCGTGTAAGAGTATTTAGAATATTTATCGATCACGCCGCTGAACTTGCATCGCTCGAAGAACTTCCTTTTGTGAGCGCCTTCTCTGCTTGAGTTTGTTGGAAACACAGCCACTTCGGTCCGAGGCAATCGATGATAGCGTTGGTGACATCACCAAGTACGCGACTCACAGAGCACTGGTGAACACCAATGTTTTCGTTGCTCCCGATGGTTCCCTGGAAGCCGCCAGCGGCGTAAAAGCGTAGAGCTGCGAGGACTTCTTGTTCGACCGTCAGCACACGGGGCCCTTCACGACAACGCTGGAGCTTTCCGCGAAGCTGGTCGCACAGCCAGCGAGTCACCCCTTTGGTCAGCCGGTATTCGCCCACAAACCTCGCATCGCTCGTCTCGAAAGCATCCCGGTGATCTCTAAAAACTCGATCCGCTGGCGAACCCAACAGTAGAGATGCATATGTTAGGGTCGCCATCTTTTACGATGCAGATTGATCTCTGGCTTCGTCTCGACCACTCAGTTAACTGCATCGTCAAAGTGCATCGTGACGACATTTTGACGTCACCGCCAACTGCATCATTTTACGAGCATAGCTCGAACTGCATAGGGAAAAACTACATTTCAACGTCATGTCACGTGACCCGAGAGAAGAGCCAATCAGTGCCCGATGCAGTTTTCTACATCATGTAGTTTGCGTTCCAGCATAGATAGACAGGACACGACCCCATCGCACGAAGAAAAAGCCAGTACGATTTCCAGAGACCGAGTAATACAGTTTCAAACTGCCGTCTAATCAAGAAGGTGGAAGTGTTCCGGACCGACTTCGTCGTCGTCTCAAGTCAAGCCAAGAGAGCGCGAGACCAACGCAGGCAGTGCACCGCAAGCAGATCAGCTCGCGCAGTCTGGTTTGAGCCAGCGCCATGTTCGCCACGGATTGCAGCCATATCCCGCTTTTCTCGGTCCCTGACCCTTGTACATAATGTAAATAACTGCAATTAAACAATTTGTTTATATATTTACCTTAATAATCTCAGCTTTCAACCATATTCATGTTTGTGGTGGGCGATTCAGACGAGCCAAATGTATTGCTACCCCACATTGTACGAGTCGTTTTACAACAACCTCGCACGTTTCAATCTAAAAATGTCTCTTGCTCGCACTTAACAACAGTTGCTTCTCGATGTTGCTGTCCGGAAGACGAAAGGGTGGAAAAAAAGTAAGGGTTTCGGAAGGTCAGTCATGAAAACTACAAGACCTTCTTCGTGAAGGTTGGATACATTGTTCAGTTTGAAGGGGACAAGGGAAGATGGAATAAAGGTTAATTTTTGTGTGTCTTTTAAGTGACCAATGTCCGGGATACAAGGGTGCGTTCGATGTTTGGTAACCTGTTCTTTTGATGAAACTGTGGGTCTCTTTGTGTAAGATCAGTGATGGCTGTAGTCGGCCTTAAATTTCTGGGTGTATGAGGGTTCGTGGAAGCGAAGAAAGAAGATGAGTTTGAAACGTCCTTCCTTCTGTGCCCTTTCCTTCGACTAAAAGTTTTGCTTTTTGTATCGCAGTCTCGGGCACTGAAAAAAGAATCGATCAATGTCCACTACCTCTCTTGTATCTGACTGTTACCAAGTGACGGCCACGAAAATACACCCCAAAAAGTTAACGACATTCTTCTCTTCGTAAAGATATTGTTTTTTGTACTCTTAAAATTTCCCTCTTGAAAATAAAATAAAAATTACCCCACTGGACAAAAAAATTAACGCCGTTCCTTTTCCCGTTCCAGTAAAAATGGAACGGCGGCGTCCCTTTGTTCCTCCTAAAAGGAACGCGTTCCAGGAACGCCGTTCCGTGCAACACTGCTACCAACTGAGCTAACCAGGAGTTAGACGTCAGTAGCGCATATGGGTTTTATCAGCTGCCACCAGTCTAATACCAACAAGGGTGAACGGCCTGCATTTTGAGGTTATGATGAAACTGCGATCAATCCAGAGGTGCAAGCGAACTGCAGAAGAATGACGAATTCGTTATTCTTGTCCAGCTCGCTTGCACCTTTACAATACCTGCAGAGCCTACGGGCACCACACCCACAATTGCCCCAAAGCGCCATCTTTCTGGCGTTGCCCCATGTGCGATACTCTCTTTACGGCAATAGCAAGCACCCATCCATGCACCCCTTGGTGCTACCATTGCGGCGGTGAACACCCCTCATTTGATCCAGCATGACAAAGCCAACAAAAGATGGACGAAGACAGCATCCCTGCAGCCTACGACCAGCGACTACATCTCCGAAAAACCCAGCCGAGAGTCGCACCCAGGTTCATCGTCCCCCTATGCAAGACTCTCATAGCGGCATCGGGCGGTACCGACACATACAGCACAGCTCACAATGACACACACAGACCAAGTGGCGCCCCCACCTCCCACAACAGTCCGGGCAATTACAGCGAACCATCCAAAGTTGAACATTGACGCCCGAGCCAACACCAAACCTCCCCGTACGGCAGAATAGGCACCACGCACTTCTGCCGTACCGCGCCCACGATTGCCCCGAGCCACCACCTAAACCTCCGGCACACCAACCAAGCCAGCATACCACCCAGTGGCAACCTCTCTGACCTGGCCACCCTACCGTATCCAACCAAAAATGCTACAACAAAAGCTTCAACATCGCCGCTGGCATCTATACGCTACCGCCAGCTGCCCCCACCTTCAAGAACAGCCTCACCGCCGACGTTGATACTCCAGCTTCACTTCATGTTGTACCGCAGTGAAGGCTAGAAGCGCGAGCTCATAGCGTTGGCAGCTGCCCTTGGTGCACGAGAGCTTGTGCCGCCGAGGTGTGCCATAGAGCAAGGAGCTCGCGCTTGTAGCCTTTCCAGCGGTACAACACAAGGTGAAACAGAGTATACCAGGTACTCCCCCCTACCCCCGCTCTCCGTCCCCCTTTCCACTACCCACAACTCCTTTCGGCCCCCTCCATATATCTCCCCATTATCAGCATCGCATTGACCAGCAATTTGCATTTTTCAAGGAACGACTGGCCCCATGCGAACAACAGATCGCTCAGCTCACCCAACGCATGATGAACCTGGAAACGATAGTGTCCAACATCTTAGGCATAGTCGATCCCTTGTTTTCTGCATTGATGAGCTCACGAAGGTGGTCACTTCTTTGGAGAAGTCCTTAGTCGCGCTCACAACGACGCCCATGCCCATGGAGGTCCAGTCCCAATCCCTTAAAGACCCCGATCCCCAACCCACAGAACACAGTGCCCTACTTCCGCAAACGCCCCTCATACCCCCGACCTAACCACAACACCGTAATGGTCTAAGATACTACATTTCTTGTCATACAATGGAACTGCCGGTGCATCAAAACCAGTCGTTTTCCCTTCACCAACGGCTTTTACCCTTGATTCCAAACCCCAGATTCTGCTGCTCCAGCAAAACGCGTCACGCGGTAAGGCCTCGGTTCACACTTGCGAATCGGCGGGCGAATCTGCAAGAATTCGGCCGCCGGGCGTAGCGTCCACTGTGCATTGCCGCGGCCGATTCCGCTTCGGCGGCAGCGGATTAGCTGCAAGTGTGAACCAGGCCTAAATGCTGGCACGTCGCGAAAAAAGTGGCCGCCGAAAGTAGGAGAGGAGGGGCGGGGAATCAAGAGCGGAGGGAAGCTAGACTGCTAGCGCCACACAAGAGCGAGCGGCCAAACGCAGAAACAGTCTTTTTGTTTTTTCCTCTTTTTTTTCGGAATCGCGGAGAAAGACAACGTCAACGTCAACCCTTCTTCTTCGCCGTCCCTGCGTCCGCATCTCCGCAGCGGTCGGTCGTCGCTTTCGTTTGCGTTGGAGGTTGTGCGACGAACTGCCCGGAAAGGTCGGTATCTGGTGCTTGGAGCGTTCGGCGATTCATGGGCCATATACTTCGTTTCACCTTAGGTTTGAACGAAGTCAAAGATATACTTCGTTTGATCTTACGTGCGAGCGAAGGCAGTGCTAGGCGTGCGAGCCGAGCACTCATACGTTCGCTGCTTTGCACAGCGCGCTTATCCAGTTAATGCGTTTCCTCGGGCTATCCTCTCATGCTTATAGCTTCGCTTCGCTCCCACATAGGACTAAACGAATATAGAAGCGCGAGACCGACGCGTTGTGCATTGCTGCTTTGCTCGAGCGTGCGTGCGATGCAGTAACGCAACAAGCGCTGGGCGTCAGGCTTACTAGCTGGTTTCGCTCGCGCATGAGGTGAAACCAAGTAATATGATACGCAACTTTAGCTTCCGTGAGAAATCGAGAGCAACTCGCGTTTTATACTTCGTTTCCACGCGTGGTGTCAGACGCAGACGATGCTGCAAAGCACGAGCACGTAGCCCAGAACAGTGCCTGTACTGCACGAGCGCGCTGCATGCGCAGTGACGCTGAAATGCTACGGAGCTTCGCGCTTTCGCAGCATCGGCTGCGTCTGGACCCAAGCTGATAACGAAGTATGAGTGCTGAAGGACGTATCAAATCAAAGACGTTGAAGCTACACGGACACGACATGCACGACAATGTAGATGTCTGCATCTGTCATTTCCGTGTGTCACGTTGTAATTGAGTAAACACAGTACGCGCCCGTGAGTGCATGTCAGACGAGTATGGCAATACGTCCACATGCCGCTAACTCAAGCATGAAGCTACGAATGGTCACAGCGAGCTTATTCCTGCGATGGACTGCATTAGCGGCTAGGCGTCACTATGTACCGCCAGTGGCGACGCAGCTCGATTCCACGGCGAGCCGTACTGTCTTCGTTCCTCGTTTCTCTCGTGGAGGTAATGTGATGGCCTACGAGCATCCATCTGATGTCGACGGACAAGCTTCAGCCAGAATTATTGTAGCCGACCTGCCTTTAGCCAAGTTGCGCATCGATACAGCGCACTATCGTTGCCTAGCCGGACGCTGCTGCAAGCGGCGTACTAGCCGGTCGTTTTGTAACTTAGCACGCCAGACTGTCGTCGTCGAGCGCCGTGAATTCGCAGGCATGGGCTGGCTAACACGCTCCCAAGTGATACACGCGTCGTATCGAAGACGCGAGAGCTCGACGTTGTGCATGACGCTTTGCTCGAGCGTGAGTGCGTATAGCCATGTAACGTCCAAAATGCACTCCGGAGTCTCGCGCTTACTGCTTTGGTAATTAGCATGCACTTAGTCAGTCTTCGTCGCTTACTCAACGGAGGCTCGAGCGGTAGCAGCGTCCACAATAAACATTTTTACTACTACTTTACGAACTGTTTACATTGTTGCGCCTGTAGTCCAGTTGAAGCTCATACACGCGACGTTCCAAATGTGGCTAATCGGACACTCCCACTGAAATGACGGTCCTCGGCACCTGGGCGTCGAAACTGCTCAGTCAAAACTGTTTGGTTCTTCCGCGGCACGACACGATGGTCCGACGACGGCGCACTCCGCTGGCACACCGACAACTCTGCCGACGCCGCCGGCATCGTGCATTGTTGCCAGCGCCCTTTCGAATCGCCGCCGTCGCCGCAGCCGTTTCTCCCGGAGTACGAAAACGACGGTGACGAAAACACAAAAACAAACGTGGTTCGGGGAGCGGCCGCTCATGACCCAAGCGCTCGCAGTCTATCTCTGCCCTTTCTGCTCTGCGCTACCATATTGGTCACCGCTTCGCGCGCTTCTCCTCTCCTTTTTTCTGCGGCCGCTCGCCCTATGGCTCCGCCGTCGATGTGCCAGGCTTTCTCCGTATAGAGGAGGCTATGCCCAGGCTAGTTGCAGACGCCAACCCTAACGAGGCCCTCCTTGTCTCCACAGACATCTGGTGAGATCTCCATTACGAACCGCCGGACATCCACTCGGCACTTTTACATAACCCTTGCGGCATATATGCGCTTTTTATCCCTCCCCACACAGAAACCCCTCTGTTTTCTCAATTTTTACAACCCCCCTAAAGAACATCGTTTATTCAAGCCCATCTTTGACTTTTCTGAGGGAGTTGACATCCACATACGAGATCTTCCTGGGCGGAGTTTTTAATGCACCAAATGTTATCTGGGGATATCGGTCTAATCTCCGCCCAGGAGAATTTTACATTCTTACATTTCACGGCACCATTTCTTCATTTTGAACAACACCGACATCCCCACAAGAGAGGGCACTCTTCCGCTACAATCCACTTCAATCCAGACAGACTCATATGAGTCCTGAATACGCTCAATAAAGCAAACTTAAAGGGGCGATGCAACAATTTTTGTACTTTGCGCAAATACCGCTTAGAACGGAGCCCTGACGTTGATGACCTATGAAACACGCGTTCGTTTTTCACCCCACGCAATAGAAGTCCCAGAAACAAATTAAAGAAAAACGAGCAGCGTTCACCCCCTCAACTCGCAGCCAGAACAAGCGGCCACGTGACCTGGAATGGGTTATATGCCGCCAATGTTGATCATAGCCACGCGCTGGGGTTGGCAAAGCACAGGACACGCGCTGAGTTCCAGACATTGTTATGGCTCGGCTATTGTCGTCGTTGAAGCGATTGGACACGGGCCACTACCCGAATGCTTCTCGAGCTAGTAATTATCACGAGCCCAAATCGAGCGCCCACGCAATGATCGGGTCCAATCTATGAACCGCATTCAAATATCGTCACTTGGGTGTACTGCGATCCCCACGATACGTCATCAAATTTTGCAAAAGAGAGATTGAATGAAAATGATCGCTTTTGTCCTTGAAATTACACCGCAACAAAGGAGTTTCTTGGCCAGTGGCGTTGCGTGCGAGTATCCTTGAGTCCCACCAGTGCCAGTAAGCTCGTGTAAAGTGAAAAACATTCCAACTGAATATCGTTGCGCAGCTCCTTTAAGCACAGGCCACTAAAAAGAAAACACAACAACCCCATCAACACAACCTAATCCTTACCTGATGCGCCCCTGGACGGAAACGTTTCCTGAAACGCATCAGCCAACAACCCCATGATTGCCAACTTCGAGAACGATTCAGACAACCTCAACGCGGACATCTGTAAGCACTGTAACGTCTTAGATATATCGAACTGGAATAACGTGTGTGACGAAATCAATGGAACCTCCCACCGAAAATTCATGTGGATTTCGATACCTGCTACGATACCCTGCTAGGTCCCCACACCCTCCAATGCCCACCGTAGCTAAATATCTCACTTTTCCGGGCTCCACGCAGCTGACTCGGACACTACAGGATTTGTACATCCCAACACCACTTACCTCGAACGACCCTCCCTACACAGGCCCTGCAAATTCTGACTTAGATCGTACCTTCCAACCTAGCAGAACTAGACTGGGCCTTGACACAAAACCCCAAAAAATCAGCACTCGGGGAGGATGGTGTTCCTCATACGCTACATCGCACCCCCCCCCCCCACCCACACACACACACACCCAGAGGAGGAAAAAGAAAAATGACCGCATCTCCACGTGGTGAATGATGTTGATTGGGGCGAAGCTCGGGTGGTGCTGATGATACTGATTTTGGTCATAGGTATTGCTGCTTGCTGTCGGCGTTGACGCTTTGCCGCCGCTTCCCGAGCTCTCAACTCCGGGTCCGCTTGGCGTTTTTGAAGCTGTGCAGCAGCTTCTCGCGCCCTGGTCTCCGGAGCAGCTTGCTGTCTACGTAGACGCTGAGACGCTGCATGCCGAGCTTTTCGGTCCTTTTCATTCGTGGCAGTAGGAGAATGTGTGGTTTTCTTCTTTTTCTTTTTTTAAGCAGACAGATGGGATGGCATCTCAGAACCCCCTACTCTTTTTTTTTCTTCTTTTTCTATTTTCATAATTTTTTTTTCATCTTTTTTTTCCAATTTTTTTTTGCCCTACACGAGCACGTGAGCATGTGCTCACGTGCTCGTGAGCACGTGATCTCACGAGCAGAAGCACGAGCACCCGACGCCGGCCTACGGCGGACGGCGGACGGACATACGGACATGGCTAGCCCCTAAGGAGCTTCGCCCTAAAACTTCAGCTGACATCTATACACACTGGTTGGAGGGCACCTACCACAAGAGTGGACATACTCTATTGTCACCATGATACCTAAACCGATCAAACCATCTCACTCTATCATCTTTCCCTTGCTGCTAGCATGGGAAAGACGATGGAGCGGATAGTCCTGGACCGTACAAGGACCATCTGGAAGCCATCTTGTTTTTTCCACATACCCTAATCGGATTCCGCCCCCGTATCCACCCAAGACCTCTTTCTCCTCCTTCAGCATACCTTTCTATCGCAATCATCTGCTCTAGTGCACGCCCTTGTAGCTACTGATGTTCGTAAAGGATTCGATTACTTCGGCCACGACCACTCTACTCTCAGTTTGAGAAACAAGCTGCTTGACATAAACAAAACACATACATCCTCAACTTCCTCAAAAACCGCACAGCCAGCTTTAGTGTAGCTGGTAAGACGTCCCCATCAATCACGCTCACAGATGGCACCCCACAAGGGGCAGTGCTTATCCCTACCCTATTTAATCTCGGCGTGGCCCAGCTAGCCCGTAACCTCCAACAAATCCCCCATCTTTTACACATCTTCCACGCGGACGATCTCTCCCTTGGTGCACCCACGGGTCACCTGGGGAAGTGCAGTCAACTTTTCAGCAAAGACTGGAAAATCGTATGTGAATACCTCGCGCAAGCAGGCCTTCAACATTCCCCAGACAAATAAAAACTGCTTCTTCTTGCACATACCCGACATGAGCGCTTTGTTAATCATCACATATCTCTACAAATCGGTTTAAACCCCATCCCCAGAGTCTTCTCATGTAAAATTCTAGGCATACATTTACAGGAGAGAACATTTTACGCCAATGCCAATTCCAGCCATAAGCACGTGCCACTCGGTTGCTTACCTGATACGCAGAGTGGTCAAGAAGCATGCACGTCTTCATGAAAAACAAGCGAGCCAACTAGTTTATGCATTAGCTTTCAAAAATACTGAATTCTATACCGTATTTTACTCTACAAAAACTCACCAAACTCTCATCAGCATTGAGCACCCTATACAAGGCCTCGCTAAACCTTGCTATCTCCATCCCCAACCAGAAACTCTACGACACGGGACTATTTCTCCCCTCACCTTTCTTCTGCACCTACAATGGGATCGACAAATAGCCCTGCCCCTCGGGAACACCGCAGGGTAAATGGATCCTGGAGCAGGCAGGACTTTCTCCCATTGACCTCCCCTTACACATACCTATTCAACCCTTACCCTCAAACCTGCGTTTTGCCCCCTGTGCCTCTCCACATGACCCCGGATATAGACGAGGGAAGCGGGAGGGCGCAACATACCATCACAACACATCCTTTCACGCACAAATCATAGCTCATTCTGGTGCGTCCGTCTCCGAGACAGGAGCCACGAGCATTGCGGCATACGCAATCTACACACCACATTTGGAACACCCGAGTTCACACCAGAGGTCCATATAGCGAGCCCACTAATGTCATTACACTAGAATTAATTCCCATCATACATGCTATACAAGATTTTGTCCAACTGCCTCGCCCATCAGATATTACGATCTACAAGGATGCCACCTCGATGCCACTTGGCGCACTCAAAGTCAAACATGCCGGAGGGCAAGGAGCGCGTGTTGGGAGCGGAGCCTCTACCGCTGATCTCGGGTGGCAACAGACTGTAGTCGCTCTTGCTCCTGAATTAGGGCTGGTTATAGTACCGGCGAATGGCCTTAATCTCGTCGATGATGGCGTTAGATGAGGTCGGCAGAGGCGAGCACCACGACGAGCGCGAGGCACACCTCAGCAGCAATCATGACATGCTGCCTGATGAACCGGTGCGCCGAGTCCGGGCAGTTAGTCGGATGCACCAGGTACCACGCGTCCAAGTCGGACATGTTGAGAACGTCGCGCCCGCAGAAGACGCTCACCAGCCGGCTGCTCGAGGCGTTCTTGCAGCACGAGTAGGGCACCGAGCACCTCTCGAAGCCCGGGTTCGCCGCGCTGCAGTTGAAATAGCTGGACCAGAAACGACGACAGCAGCCCAACGTCACTCGGGGTCTTTACAGGTAGACCTTTTAGAGAACTTGCATCCCGTTCTGGTAATTTTTGTTTACAAAATTCTCAGCACATGGAATACGTTATACTCCGTGCAACTGATCCTTACGCACTTCGTGTGTTTGTTTACACCCCAAATGAGCCCAGGCGCTTTTGCTTCCCCTGGACCTCAAGCAATGACGGCGCGCACTTGGTTGCCCTCGTCATCGCGCGCTCACTGTGTGTCGTCTGTGTTGCCCTTTGGTTGGCGTGCCCCTACTTGCGTTCCCGAAGCGCTGCATTTTGAAGCACTTACTTGAACTCTAATCCCAGAGCTGTGAACCAGAAATGGACCTAACAGTGAACTGAAGGTGACTCGGTTGGTTGCTAGTCAGCGCGGCTGGTGGCCGAAGAGGGCAACTTTGGGAAGGCCATTCCGCCAAGCGATTGTACACGAGCGCGGTGTAACAGTTCGGTCGGGAATCAGATGTTCATGCTCGAGATCAAGTCCAGTGATTGCGGCCGCGGTCCGTTTCACAGTCGTGAAAATTCCGCGTATAATGGCTCCACCATTGATCCAAACTTTGTCGCCCGGTCGGTATAGGGTGGTTCACGCTCGGCGCGATCGTGTTTATGCCGGGCCCTTCGAGACTCATGCTCTATCACTTGACCTGCTCACGTGACGCTCATGACATCACTACTACGTCGCTTTTCGCGTCGCTTCTTCGTGTCAGCTTTTTTTTTCGGTGCCTCTTCTCCGGAGAAGAAACTTCCAATTAAAACCGGGAGTTTCTTCACTAAAGTTCCGAGAACACTGCAACATGACGGAAGCACTCAAGACCGTGAAACATGGACATCTGAAACCAGGTGCAGCTGCTTGTAAGCAACGAGACTGTCAATTCGATGGTGTTTTTTGCCCGTCCAAGCTTGGGCATTTTTAGCTCTGCCGGAAAAGGGCGAAATTTTGAAATGGGTCTTTTACACTGACGTGATTGAATCCACCGTGTTAGTGACTTGCCTTCTGTTCTTTCCATTTTATCAACTTCACAACCTAGAAGTGGTACTTTGAAGCAATAAAAAAAGAAAGAAAACACCAGCCTTGCCTAATGAGGATACCGGATGTATATATTCTTGATCAAGCGCCATGAGTGCGGCTCAAACTTCGTCTTTTTCCAAATAGTGAGCATTGGGCATGTCCAGGGAACGCACATTCGTGCATAGTTTTTAGGAAGCAGGGCGCTCGTATCAAAACTAAAAAATGACGCTCATAGCTCGTACTTTCTCTCGAATAACAGTCGGCGGAGTGGAAACTGACTGTAGCAGTCATAACGTCCGGGTCACCAATGTGTAGCGTGTTCGATGTTGAGGACGAAGGAAATAGTTCGACCGACTCCGAGCTTAGGTGGAAAACGTTCTGTTTAATCCAGGTGCCGTCGGGCTGTTGCCAACGAGCAGCGGACGTCGTTTTTGTTGGTGGCGACGCTGGACGCTCACAGAATCGCTCCATCCCCCCTGCAACCTACTGCAGGCTTTCATGTGCCGTCCGTAGGGGAGCTATTTGTAGCAACGAGCTTGAGTCTTACCTTAGAGCGGTAAACCGGAACCCACCGCCCGCAACGGAAATGGCACCCCCGGTTGCCGCCATCTTGCCTGTTTGCCACATTAGTGATCACGTGACGTTAAGATGGCTGCGCCCAAAGGTGGGCCAGATCAGATTGGCCAGATCGCGGTCAGCAGATGGGCACTCTGGGGCTGCGTTCCAATCGTACTCGAATGGAGCCGAGTTAGTCCGGCGGATCAAGTCACGTGACAAGACAGATACAGCAATGCTGGACGCGGGTAGGTTTTCGAACGCAACGGGTACGAGAACTTCACCCAGGAGTGAGAGAGAAGCTGCGTTCGATTTACTTGCATCTCCTGCACCGGTGCAGGAGGTGCAAGTAAATCGAATGCAACTTCTGTATCACTCCTGGGCGCTCCTGGGTGAAGTTCTCGTACCCGTTGCGTTCGAAAACCTACCCGCGTCCAGCATTGCTGTATCTGTCTTGTCACGTGACTTGATCCGCCGGACTAACTCGGCTCCATTCGAGTACGATTGGAACGCAGCCCCAGAGTGCCCATCTGCTGACCGCGATCTGGCCAATCTGATCTGGCCCACCTTTGGGCGCAGCCATCTTAACGTCACGTGATCACTAATGTGGCAAACAGGCAAGATGGCGGCAACCGGGGTTGCCGTTTTGGCCGCTGGTTTACCGCTCTAAGTTTAGTCAAGCTCGTTGATTTGTAGCAGTCAGTACGTCCAGGCACGGTGTAAGATACTACTCTTCAGGTGAGGACAGCACGCTCCACGCGCAGTGCAGATAAAGTTCGCTTTTCACTCTCTCTTTCTCTCTCTCACTATGGTTTCAAGCGGCGCCGGCAGATGACTCGTCGACCCGTGGGCACGGCAAAGACGGCTCGTGCCAATACCACCTAGAACACAAGGCCTGCGCGTTTCCTCCTCTAAACGTCATCACTAGTAGATCCCCTCAGCGCCCCCTAGGTAGCCCGGATGAGCACCGTCGTCTGCTACATCGTCTGCTCCATCAACTACTTCAGTGGTCGTGCTCAGAACGAGCTCACATTGCGAAGTCCGGCAATCTTGATGGTCTCGCATGCACGTTGCAAATGAACTGTGGTAGCTCGTTATTAGCTCGCGCTAAGCAGTCGCGCACGCAGCTGTGGCTGCCAGTAAATGCGGCGTAATTCCTCCGAAAACCCACGGGAGCGGCGGCGAACGCCGATAAAGGACTCGGAGTCTACGTAAGCAGACGCTTTCCGAGCCCCGTTTTGTCAGCCCAACAGCTGAAACAATTCATTACGGTCAGTCCGCTTGCGAAGCGGAATCCACTGATGGCAACTGCAACGACAATCAAATAACAAAGCACGCATAAACAAAGATATAGCAGTCTATATAGCGGTCTCAAACGCCACTCAGGGGATCACACGAGTTTGGAGCGCATCTGGGAGGCGGATGAAAGGCGTTTACCTGCTTGAACTACGTCGTAAAAGGTTACTGTTGATCCGTTGCTGACTGCGTTGTCACAGTTCCTTACCTGAATAGGTGATCATTAAAACGTGCGCAAACAGCATGCTAAGATTACCAGAGCAAGCGAACCAGCCGCTGCAGCACAACAAAAACAAAAAAAGTAACAAGAAAATGACCGTGCAAACGTTTTCCGAACTTTGCAGGAAAGGGTCCCCTTCTCAGACGAAAATAAAGAGAAATGGGGAACAAACAGCGAACAACGGCGAATAAAACAAAAAGTTATCAGACGATAGAAAAATACAAATCACCCAGCAAAAAGCTCCTTCAACGAAAACGATCATTGCAACGCTTATGGAAAAGAAAGAAAAAAAAAAGATGGAAAAGAACAGCATAAAAAAGGAGCTTAACTTTTTTTTTTGCAGTTTTTTTTTAGTTTAATTTGAATGCTGCAGCAACTTAATTACTCACGTTTGTTCGGTCTTCGGGAAACGGAGGAAGGATTTTCTAACACATCGCAAAAACTTGTTTTTGCAGCGGTAGGCAGCACATGACATGCCTGCCATCTCCAAGTATGCGCTGGTGTATGCCTGAAGGCGGCCGGTTGATCAACCAACGATGACCCATAGCAGACGTTCCGGCGTAGACAAATAAAATTCGAATATAAATGTAGAACGAGCTTGCACTTTTAATATATTTAATAAATACCAAAAAGCACGAATGAAGATTTCGGATTAGAAACTCAAACGAAGGGGAAAATATGAGGTCATCGCAGACGACAGTAGAAGAAAACAACAACAAAGTTGCAGACGGCCCTCAAAATATCCGGGCACAGCGTAGCAGACGGACTGGCGGTAGTAAGCGCAGAAGTGAAGAAAAGAGAGCAAAAACTAATCCAAACAAGGCAAAACAAAATGCGCGATGGTTCGAACGTAGAGCAAACAAAACAAAAACACACACAAAAAAAAACACATAAAAGCAGGAGGAAGAAACGCGACGTCGTAGCTCCTCCTCAAAAAAAAAAAAAAAAAAGAAAGAAAGTAGATTTTGAAAAATGAAAAGAGTTGTTGACGGCGGGTCCAAAGGGTGCCGACTTTCATCGTAGACGGCGACGAAAACGTTAGTCGTTGTTCGTCGCCCGGGCGCTAACAATCGGAATTTGTGTTCCGTATATAGCGTGACCGAAATCACTTTTTTCTTTTGCACTACGACGCTCTCCCCGTTTTTTTTTCTCTTCTTTTGGACGCGCAAGAAGACTGCTTTTCTTGTAACTCCGCTTTTATTAACTTCAGTAATAGCGTCAGATTTGCATGTGCACAATCCACTTCTTCCAAGGCATACTGACATTGCAATGACGTACGTGGTTCGAAATTGCTTTTTGCTTCTTCATCCTATTCGCCTATTCGACAAAAAGGTTATAAGCAAGACATTAATGAGAAGTGAGAACTGCAACAACGAAAGAAATTGATTGATAAGAACAGTAAAGTTGAAACGTCGCTCCATTCTAAAATTTTTGTACATTACCCTTTTTTCAAAAGACAATCCGAAGGTACATTCGTGTTTTGTCTCGCTTACATAAGTTGTGACAGAGTGTTTTCTCCAGGAGAGCCCCGAAATTGCAACCTGAAAGCTCTAACATCTTTCCCACACGAAGAAAATGTCCTTCCCTTATGAGGTGGCACCTTTTTTTAACATTCAAAGCAGCGAATACCCGTGACAATTTTTTTCATTGGTCACCTCGCATGGACATAGGCGAAACCAATGCGTTGCGGAGAATTCGTCTGCTAGCGGAGGCGCCGAGCTCGCCAGGGGCGCTGCGATCACTTTTCGCCCGCGCTCCGCGGGGCCCCTACTCTCGTCAAGCTTCGGGGTGTTTGCCGCTTGGGGCGGGTCGGGGATCTACTAACGAAACGTCATGCGCAGGCCTTGTGTTCTAGGTGGTATTGGCTCGTGCCGCCTCTATGCTCCACAAAGCGCAGAGCTCCAGCGAGGTTGTCGCTCGTGCAGGAAGACCACGGTGTACCGGGGTGTCATGCGGCAACGAGATAATTTTTCGCTCTCACCACAGTTTCGCCGTTTGGCCGCCGGCGACTACTGTCAGTCGCGGGCACGGTGGCCGCGGAATAATGCAGCTTTCGGATGCCCGGTCGAACGAACACTATCTGATTCCTCGCGCCGCGCGTTCAGCCCCCGCCGTGTCCTCACCTAAAGAGTGTATCTTACACCGTGGTCCAGTGTCGCCACCAACGAAAACGACGACGCTACTCGTTGGCACGAGCCCGACGGCACGTGGATGAAACAGAATCGCACCATCTCTTCTGTCCTCAACGTCGAACACGCTACACTGACGTACGCAGGTGGTATATTTAGGCAAATAACGTGGTCGAAAACAAGAGTTTAAGCCTCGAAAGGCATTCTTCTCTGTTATAATGAGCATTATCGTGAGCGTACAAAATGTCATACCTAACTTTGCATGGGGCACTTTATTTATTTATTTCTGTCAGTTAAAACTTTTTCAGCCTTGTCAGTCGCCGAGATTGCAGCTGTTGGCTCAGCAAGCGTTCTACAGGAAAGTGTGGACGTACTATCGGGGAAAAATGAAATGCGAACAGAGGAGCGCGTGGCTTGCCGTACAGGCTGCGCCACCTGGAAGTGAGCCTAGGGCCGAGGGTGCGTGGCCTACTCCGATGTGTTCACGCCCTTCGCTCGGCGCTCCCCAAGCTTCGGCAGTGCGCCTCTCAGTGCGCTGAAAGCTATCACCGCTATCTTTGCTGGCTCAGCGCGTGCGGTGCGAAGAAGCTCGGCCCACGCGCCGAAGCAGACAAAGATAGCGGTGACAGCTTTCAGCGCACTGAGAGGCGCACTGCCGAAGCTTGGGGAGTGCCGAGCGAAGGGCGTGAACACATCGGAGTAGGCCACGCACCCTCGCTCCTAGGCTCACTTCCAGGTGGCGCAGCCTGTACGGCAAGCCACGCGCTCCTCTGTTCGCATTTCATTTTTCCCCGATAGTACAGCAGTAACTTCTTCAGAGTTTACAGAGTAAAGGGCATAGGGTTGAAGAGCCCCTAAGGTCGGAGGAACTGTCGAGATTCGGTTGACTTGCTTACGCCTCCTGCGTAGCCAAATCAGCGTAGCTAAACAATAATGAAAAAAAACCAGCGTAGCTAAGTCGGCGGAGTGGTTAGCTCCCACGCAGGTGACCGGGGTTCGTTCCCTGCCATTGCATGTTTTTTTTATTCTCCCCGAGTCAATATAACATTCTAGAATGTTTGCGAATCATGTAGTTTGTTCATGGGTTCACAATATATATAGTCCCAGAACAACCGAGGTCAAATGTATCTTAAGGCTTCCAGGGAACCCTTAAAGGCCGACGTATAGACTTCGCGCTTTCCACTTTTGCCAACCTCCTCCTTTCTTATATCCTCTTAGGAGAGGGAGCGCTAAGAGGATTATTTCCCTGCAGAAAACCGAGGTTTTGTGCCGCGCCGTGCTAAAGTCCGTCTCGCCCCAGCGCTCGATCCCGCTATATACGCCGCCATCGACACCCTGGACGCTCCTTTCTTTCTTTTTGTTCCTGTATAAGTTCACCGGATTAAACATTTAGTTTTTGTCTGTTCATTCGTCGCCTCATCAATTGTCATTCGTGACAATATCACTTTGAGATCTCTCCGAGTGTAATACTGCCCCTCGATACACTCAGGACACCAATCACTGCTGTTCACGGTCGAATCAAGAAAAGGGACGAACGTGTTTATGTTTCCAATAATTACGCGATCTCCTCGGCAAAAAAGATTGGGCGCCTTTTATGCCAGAGAGCCGCGAACCGCCGGGGCACGGTTCCGCCCGCCTTTTTCGGTGGCACCAAAAACAAATCAAAGGCGGTAGGTCATTGCACCAAAGAACAGTGCACGTCGTTTCGTAAACGTCTGCAGGCTGCAGTTGACTGGAATGAGTCGGCAAGCGAATCCCACAGACAACAAGCGATGACACGTTTGTTTCATTGTTAAGTGGCTCTTTATCATGACATCTATTTTTTTCTTCTTCTATGTAGCACGTGCACGTTTGGTACCTTTATATTTCCACTTGTCACTTTCATCGTCGCTGAGTAAGCCTTTACTATAAGGTTTCTATGTACCCTCTATTTTGGTAGCACTTGTACATTTCTTCTGTTTCACTTTTTAATGACTTGGGACTTACTACATGCTGGTGTGCGTGACCATGCACCATGTAACGCGTTAATGAGCTCTGTTAGCGTGATCACGTTTCCTCTCATATTTCATACAATTACAACATTGTACGACCATGATGATATTCTATGCACCCCCCTCTATGTAATGCCCCTGTGGGCCTTTAGAGATAATTATATATTATACCGACATATATATTATCTTCATGACTCTGCGGTGTGTATGTATTTAACATTACTTCACAATGCCACCATTCCCGTGCGGATCTGGGTTTGCGTCATCCACTTGTTCTTGTTTTTTCCGAACGACCACTTTGGTTTCGCGTAAAATATATTATTTATTTATCAATATTTTGTCTCTTCTTGCCGTTCAGACTGTTATTTTCATAGCAACAAAGGGCTGTGACAAGTGTTGATGTTGCTTGTGCTACCGATTTTACCGACGTTATTACCTGCAAATCTGGAATGAGTCTTTTACTCTGCTTTAGACTATGTTATTGTTTCACTCGCGTGACAATTTTCTTTTCCGTGAAATATATTCATCCTTAACTGTTCATATTTTTATGTCTCTTCTTGTTGTTAAACTGTAACTTTTTAGAAGCCACTGAGGGCTGACAAGTGCTGCTGTTGTTTCTGTTTCCAGTTTTATCACAATTTTATTTTAACTGTATTGCTATTTTTATGTTGCTTGGCGTTTTAGTGATAGAATGTGTTACTGGCGTATTTTTTAGCTTGGCAAATGTACTCTGCATGCTGCTCTGAACTGTACAGGGGTGGGGGCCCCGTCAGGCAGAAATGCCTTTTGCCCCTGCCTCCCTACCCGGCACTGCCGGTGAAAATCCAAATAAAGAATGAATGAATGAATGAATTATATAAATAAATCAGTGATGCCATCATCGTGGTTTGTTGTCTGCTTCTTTCGATTGGCGAGGCAAAACTCGCGCAGCTGGACTCGTTTTTTTTTTTAATCTTACGCCTAACTGTTGTTTATTTAAAAAAAAGTGCAATGGTGCTTTCCCAAAGAGTGCTTCATCCAGCATGAAAACATGCTGGATGAGGCCTCTGAAGGCTGACTCACATTTATTTATTTATTTGAACATACTATCAGTCCCTTATGGGACCAAGATAGGGGTGGGATACAATGAAAGCCCAACAATCACAGTCTGCGCTGTCCTGCGCCGACACAGACACAAGAGAAACAGCAGCACAACAAAAGCAAGGATAGTAAAATAATATTAACCCAACAAACAGCCTGAGGCGCGACCGAGCGTTAAGAAATAAGTGATGCGAACTCCAACCGGTCGCGTGCATCAACAACACTTTCTGGCAACTGGTTCCAATCCCGTGCTGTCTGCAAGAAAAACGAGTATCTAAAACATTCCTTATTAAACCTTCTTTCTTTCACATGCCGTCCATGCTTATTCCTGGTTACTCGTGACGTGTCTTCATCTATATACCGATGCTTGTTAACAAGAACCAAATTATTGATAATACTGTAAAAAGCTTTAACCTTTTCTGTTTTCTACGGAGTTGAAGCAGTGGTAAACCGGCTCTGTCATAAAGGGGGGAAACCGAATCCTGTCGTCGGTAACGGGAGTAAATAAAACGCAATGCGCGTCGCTGTACACTTTCCAGTTTTAACTGCAATTTTTTCACATGCGGGTCCCAGACTTCGCATGCATATTCTAACATGGACCGAACTAACATCTTGTGTGCAATCAGCTTAGTCTCTTGTGAGGCAAGTTTGAGGGTGCGCCGGATAAATCCTAACCTTTTATTAGCTTTACCGATAACATTATCAATCTGGTCTGTCCATCTTAGGTCTGCAGTTATTGTGACGCCAAGATACTTATATTCGGTTACGTTCGTCAAGGTAACACCCTGGAGTGTGTAGGTAAACTCTAAACGCTGACGTTTATGAGTTATGGTCATACATACGGTTTTTTCTGCATTTAGCGACATTTGCCATTTTACACACCAGTCGTTTATTTTAGACAAATAGTCGTTTAGCCTTACTTGATCGGCGACGGACTTCACTTCAGTGTAGATAATGCAATCGTCTGCAAACAATCTGGCTTGGATAGATGAATCTACTATAAGGTCATTAATATACAAAAGAAACAACAAGGGCACAAGCACCGAGCCCTGAGGCACACCCGACTCGACATCACATATGTCTGACCTGTGTTCGTCAATACTTACAAATTGTTTGCGATTAGTAAGAAATGCCTCTATCCAGTCAACAACGTTACTATTTCCTAAGACACATTTCAATTTAATTAGTAGTTTTTTATGACTGACCTTATCGAATGCTTTTCTGAAGTCTAAATAAATTATATCTACCTGTCCTTTTCTATCAAGAACTTCACTTAGATAATGCACCGTCTCTACAAGCTGGGTCACTGTCGATAGGCCCTCACAAAACCCGTGTTGGCATTCGCTCAGAAACTTATTACAAGAAAGAAACTGTCTGACATGTTTTGAAACTATATGTTCAAGAATTTCGCATGGCGTTGACGTCAAGGCAATGGGTCTATAGTTGGAAACAGATGTAGCATCACCCCCTTTCGGTATAGGAATTATTTTACTCATCTTCCAGTCCTCTGGAAGAGTTCCCGTTGAAAGTGATTTTTCAAAGATTACAAAAAGGTACCTGGCCATCCACTCCGCGTATCTCTTTAGAAAGGCATTGGGAATTTCGTCAGGACCCATCGACTTGGAAGTTTTTAGGTTCAGTAACAAAGCCAGAATTCCTTCCACTGAAAGTGTCAAGTCATCCGCATCCGGAAAGTTGCTCGGTAACTCAAACTCTACTGGTTCCCCATCATCTTTCGTAAAAACACTCGAAAAAAAAAAGCATTGAACTTGTTAGCAATATCGTGCTTATCATTAGTAACGCCCTCCTCTGTACTTATCTCGTAAACACATTTTTTGTTTTTTGTCAAATGTCTCCTAAATTTCTGTGGTGATTGTCTGGGAAACTGTAGCATTGTAACATTATAATATTTGTGTTTCGATTCTTTTATCTGACTATTCAGAGCAGTGCTCAATGCTGTTATTTCATTTACTAAACCTTCACAGCGTTCCCGACGGAGTCTTCTTCTGCGTCGTTTCACTTTTCTTTTTAGCTGAATAACTTTCCTTGTAATCCAGGGATTGTGTAGTCTTTTTCGTTTTACCTTGAAAGGTACATACTGTGTAATGCATCTGTGCACTAATGCTTTAAACCTCAGCCACAAGTCGTTGACGCTTACTGACGGTTGGCAA
>JAZHYW010008467.1:0-46840 GCA_037355805.1 Ixodes ricinus | reverse complement strand
TTAATTTTATTCGACCATGGTCGTCATGAGCAGCCTCGATAATGAAGTAGCACCATTTATCACTATGTGCACCAAACGTGCCCAGCAACTGGACTCGATCGTCTGCGTCACTGGCCGCCGTTGACCCTGGCTTTTTTGTTGGCCCTATTTTTTATGGAAAGGGAGCTACACTTTGTAATTTTACACGATAAAACCGACCTGTGAAATACACCTTTGACAAAAAGCTTAGATTGCTACATGCTGACTCAGATTTTTACGGCCCATTTTAGATCAAGCCTGGGTATTCCTGTCGCCCTAAACAAACAGGATGCAGCCATAAGGACTATAGTCAGCTACAGGTTAAGAAAAGTTTTCGAGGCAAAGGAGGGCTGGGGAGGAGGGAGCAAATGCAATGCTGGAGGGGAGAGGAGGAAGCCTCCTCCTCTCACTAGCGTTCCGTCTGGTTCCTCCTCTCCCAGTTTTGGTTTCCCTCCAAAACTTTTCTTAACCTGTAACTAGGGTTCGGAGTTTTCGGTTTAAACCGATAAAAACCGATAAAAGTACGCCGAATCCATTTTCGGAAATTCGGTTTTAACCGAAAAAGGTCAGTTCTTAGGTTCAGCGTTTTCGGTTTAAAGCGATAAAAACCGATAAAAGTAAGCCGAATTCATTCTCTAAAATTCTGTTTTAACCGAAAATGGTCAAATCTTTTTTTGGGTGGCGTCGAGATGGGCGGGGAGAGGGTGGGTGAGGGAGGGGGAGGGCAGGGAGGGCGTTGCAAGGTTAGACATTGTGTGACCTCTTCATGATTGCCCTCTTCCAAGGTTCAACATGCAACACAAGAGGTCTTGGGTTGTCCTTCACGGGACATCTGTGTCCTTTCTGTGATCGGACTTAGTGTATCAAGTTCCTAGTCCCCCCCCCCCCCACAAGAAAAAAAAAGTTCGGGTGTGGGCTAGTATAAGGTTTTTAGCTTCATGCAAGATCTGCAGCCAGAGTTTAGTGAGTACACGAAATATGTTGTGCTTCAAAACGTCGCAACGTGTCTCTTTTGGTAGTCACATTTGGTTGATTGACCGATTTTGGATCAGGCAGCGCTTCATCTCCTCAGCGTGCCAGTGTCCATTGTTAACATTGAAAGTGCGTTCTCGAGGCCCCGGGTCATTAACAGGAAAGAATGAGCGTTGGAACAACGAGGAGAACCTGTGGAAAGTACATATGTGTTTACTATGCATAACATCACGTAACCCTGATGTACAGAAGGTGACGTTTCATGTTTTGTGGGCACTAACTTGTTTGTACCGCGGTTCTTTTTTTTACAGTTGCTTACAAATGCCAAATAGAGTGTCAATGTTTTTTGTTTTGTTTTTAATATATCTGCGCTGTTATTTCTTTAGGGATCACAAATATCAGAGTTACAAAGATCATCTGATCCGGTGTCTGATGGTGTTTCTTTCATATTCACTGGAAAAAAAACGATAAACTTTTGTGGGCATAAATATACACCGAAAATTGAATCTTAAAATAAACACCGAAAAAAGTACGCCGAATTTTGAAAAAGTAAAAACCGAAAACGCGGAACCCTACCTGTAACTGACTATAGCACAATTGGCACACCTTGCAAAATTGAAATTCCAAATGTATATACCTAAAACTGGGCATGCAAGTAATTTTTGCAATAACTTTTATGACTATTTTTTGAGAACTCAACTTGAGCTCGTGAAATTTTCAAAAGTAGAGCAAAAACAGCGGCCGTGAATTTACTTTGTCCTTTACTGGTCTGCTCTTCGTCTGCATACTGCTTTGCAAGCTTGCTCCCAGGTGGCGTGGTGAATACAAAAACCCTGAGATAGTCATAGGAGAGGCTAGTGACGAGAAGGATGACTGTGATAAATAATTGTTTAATCTACATATATTTTCACAGATAGAAATGGGTAAAGAAATGAAGAACTTAAAATAAACATTTATTGAGGCCAACTTATGCCTACAAACTTAAAGTCAAAGGTACCAGCATCTTATGTTTTCAGGGCAACTGTCTCAAAACAGCGCATTATTACCGCTTTTGTACAAGCGGTAGGTTCAGTAATGTTCCGAACTAGAACACTTGATGGCAGCTGAAAATAAGCTGCAAAATTCCAGAAGACCACAGAATTATAAAAGGAAGATCTGGGCCTAAAGGAGTTCGAACCCTATTCCTTCAGGTATCCCTCTCCGCCATATCGCATTTCCCTCCTGCCAACTCCGCCTTATACGCGGCAATGTGAACGATGATGCAGTTTCAGTTCGCATTTAAAAACAAAAAATACTTTTCCATTTCATAAAAGAAAATTTAATTCTAAAGCAAACAAATGTTTGTTTTATTTTGTTACCTGCGTTTGCCGTCTGACATTCGCGCATCCCTGCTGGATGCAGAAGGTGCATAGGAGGAGCGCACAAATAACAAAATAACGCTACCTTTGCTCCATTTTCTAATGTTACCAGCTCAAAGTTGCACTGTAAAGAAAAATTGACATAAACTGCTTGCGAAACGACATTCACCTGTCCAGTTTTAGGTATGTTTGAAATTCAAATTTTACAATGCGTGCCAAATCTGGTGGTCCTTACGGCCACACCCTGCATATAAAATGTGCCCTCAGTAATATGGGAACAACCCAAAACCTATTCCATCAAAAGTCAATATGGCTGCCACGAGCATCACAAGAAAAGGGTAGCTATTCCGGGGTCACACATGGCCTAACAAACCCGTAAGATTAATTCTGGTAGTATTTTTTACAAGATGGGCAATTTACGAAGTGTATGTTGAGTGTTTTCCACATTCAATACTCTGCTCAAGTAATAGAGCACTAACCAAATGCACCCCTGCCCCCCCGCAAATGTTATGAGATAATATAATCCCTA
The DNA here is from genome assembly GCA_037355805.1 of Ixodes ricinus. Classification (NCBI taxonomy): domain Eukaryota; kingdom Metazoa; phylum Arthropoda; class Arachnida; order Ixodida; family Ixodidae; genus Ixodes; species Ixodes ricinus. The sequence continues at coordinate 43,963 of JAZHYW010008467.1, read as the reverse complement.
AAAATAGACTGACCTTGTGCTGCATAAATTGAAGAAGTCTGATTTATTATGGATTCACAACATGTGTCACTTGGTTATTTTAGGTTTAATTGCTTACATATTTGTAAGGCCATAGAGTTGTACATAAAAAACAAGTTTTTGGGTCCAACACTAACAATGAAGAGGAAAGTTAAAAAATAATTATACTCTAATACAGTGGTTCTCAACCACTGATGTTTCGCGGATTCCTTGTAGATCAGCAGAGATGATGGAGTACCCCGTTTGTGATGAGGAGGGGAATGGTATAGGTTAATTATGATAATGATCTTATAAACAGATATAACACAAGGGCTAGTGTGAAGTAGATTTCGCTCATTGACATACATACACACGAGAAAACTCACCCGAAAATTAGAATGTTTCTTTTCAATCTGAGAAAAAGACAAACTTTTATTGCCGGGCTAGACTGATGAAACAGGACTTTGCGGACCGCTAGAATGCCTTCGCGGACCCCAAAGGGTCTGCAAACCCCCATTTGAGAACCACTGCTCTAATAGATAAACCTCCATCTCATGAGGGCAGAAGCATGGTCACATGACAATGTTACTGGCTTGCTGGCTCAGCAAGCCTAGGGGCAACTGGAACACAGCTGAAGCGTGATTCAGGTGACAATAACTCCTTAAATTTGCATACTTTGCAGGTGTCGACATCAAGACAACGAAGGGAGCAGATGGTGCTGGCTGGGCTGTGCTCATAGTCACGCCTCTGATGAAGCGGGTCCAGGAGAACCCAGCCGCGAGAGACATAATCTTCATCGACTCCACATCCTCCGTTGATGACAGCCAGAGCACTACCATCGTCCTCCTCATGGCAACAAAGGCCGGCGCCATACCCTTGGCAGTTGTCATCCACAGCTCCAGGACCACGCAAGGCTACATGTCTGCATTTGGCCTTGTGAAACAGAATTACCCACTCTGCTTTGGGGGTGCTGCTGTGAGTAAGCTACATGCATTTATAAGGCTTCAAAGACCTCAGAGTAAAGCTAAATAGTTTTTTTAGTAGACCTTTTGCTAAATTACCCAAGCACCAAGGGGCATAGTGCATGTGCACGTGCTGGCATCTACAGAAGGAACTGTTCTAAACTTAAAGTCTAAAGCAAATGGAACTTTGCATGTGCCTTTGGCAATTCCTTTTATAAAAGCTATTAGAGAGCTGAGGCGAGTGCATGTACCTACGTCCCCAACATTCTCCTTGATGCTTGGACAATTTGATAAAGGGTCTATCGAAGTCAGCCGGTCAAACTGTTTGTTGCCTCATTCAAATCATGCAAGAATCAATCATAAAAAGGCAAAAGGTGGATGAGTGTAATGAGGATTATGTTTGTCGGTTCTACAGTGCAACAGAAACAGAGAACTTACTGTGACATACTACAGTGCCTGGAACGTGTCTCCGACTGGTGTGTTTAGCGTCCTACCCCGCTCATACATCGAAAGCGGATTGCGGCCAGCAACAGCATAACTCTTCTATGACGTCATGAGGCAGAAACTGAGGGACCACTTATTTGGACGTGGTAAACACACCAGTTGGAGACACGTTGTAGGCACCATAGCCATACTAAAAGGTCAATGTACTCTGACAAACATTTTTAAAGGGAGCAGCCTAAAGCCCTGATGAGGTCAGCACTAGCAACAAATTGCAGGATTTGATCAAATGGGACTAGGGAATAGCCCTCTAGTAAGATAACGGGCTTAAAAATTGCACGACGATCACATGACGTGATGCGTTTAGGCAGCAACAGCAAGGTTGAGATGCGTTTGCCTGCCAAATTTAGTGTGGAATGCATAGGTGACGTGACGTGAATTCTCCCGCTAAATTTAGCGGGAAACCCGCATTTGTCTATAGGGCCAGTGACGTCAGGTCACATGACCTCAATTTTTACGCCAAATTTAGGGGGAAACTGCATTGGTGCAAAGGTCACGCGACGTCAATTTTTCCGCTACAATTTAGCGGGAAATTGAATTCGTTTACGCTCACGCCATCACGAAACGGAGGGGGGGGGGGCAGGCCATAACAGCTGTCGCTGTAGAAAGGCAACCGTAGTGCTGGAAAATTTCAGAATTATTATTGCAACATTTGGGCTCAAAGAATGAGCTGAATCGTGAAACATGCAACACTAAGAGCATCACCAGATTGATTGCATAGTGTAGCTTCCCTCACAACAGATACAACGGATGCAAATGGTCAATTGTCATCTGACAAAAACATACTACACAGAACTGCTTTTAAAGTAAAAAAAGCTTTCAAGGATTTAAAAACAGATTTAGTACCATCATTCTTGTTATTGCATAACACTTATCTTCCTCCAACTGCCAAAAAGTATATTGATAATTTCACCGGAGCCTTTACTTAGTGTGTGAGAAACAGGCAGATGATTGTAAATAGGTGCCTTAGGATGCCAAAAGCCTCTCAGCTGCATTACTGTCCACTATTCCTATTTGTCCAGGCATGTAGAAAAATCTCATGTCATAACTTTCACATAAAGTGCAGCCCCACTGAAGTTGTGTTTGCTGTACATATATGTCTAGCATCTCAAACATGTAAGCAGATATCACAGCAGTGACTTTGCAAACCCAGTAAGAAAATTATCACTGATATTTTACCCTTATGTTGCTAACGCTTGGCAATCACTGCATAACATTGAGCAGTCAAAGCTGGCAACATAGGGTGCTCAATACATAAGTTTAGTTGTATATTTTACAAATAACCAAACCTTCTAAGAATGTTGGCCGTTGGAATTAGCCAGAATGATGGAACAACATATATTAAAATGAGATAGTGGCACCTTTTGTCAGATGGCATCTCGTTTCATTGATGAGTACAAGATAGATGAAAAGATGATATTTTGATCATCTGTATATAGCATATACAACATTGTTGAAAATATGCGGATGATTGAACTGTACTGATCTAATGAAGCAAAAGGTTACGAAGCAGCCAAAAGATTGAATCTTCGGCAGCACCGGGATTCAAGCTCTGGGTCAATAATATGTGCAGAGTCACAGTGCAAAAGCCACATTATTCCTATTTGTTAGGCTCCAGAGGCCTTCATGACTGATCATTCGTCGGCCGAAAAAGCTGCCCTCCAAGCAACGTGGCCAGAGGGGACCCAGCTACTGTGCCAATTCCATGTCGCTCAGGCAGAGTGGCGTTGGATAATGAGCAACGTGGAACAAGACAAGAGGCGAACCTTAATGCTGGCGTTTCAAAAGGTTGGGAGTTAAAATGCTTTACATGCTCATTCCATGGGCTGTAAACCAGAATCTTAATCTTTCCATTTTATTTGCCAAATTCGAAGAAAAATAAACCCTGAAAACACAGAAACCTAGTTTTAAATTTACAGGAGTTAGGGCAACATAGAAATGTTGCCCTAGCAAGTAGAAACTCAAAAATGTTGTAGTAATTGAATGAATTAATGATTTTTTTATTTAAGATGGAAAGAGTCTGAACAGCTGAAGACGAAATTGTCTTCTGACTGGGCCCTAGGACTTGGTTACAGCACTTAGCAAAGAGAAAAAAAGGAACAAAACAAAAAAATGAGCGTTTACCATCGTCCGTAATGCCGAATTAGAGCGCAGCTCTTAAGGAGGAGGAGAGGAGGGTATGCCCGTGTGACGTCATGAGGGTGGCATCACACGTGACGTCATCCTCGTGACGTCACACATGACGTCACTATGGGAAAAGTCCCATAACGCAACACGCAGTTACGCCGACGGCATTGTTCATACACTGCGTGAAGTAGGTCTTACGGGATTAGGTTGTCATAGAAAGAACCGGTGCTTCAGGCATATGTCTTGATAAAATAACTAGGGTTGTGCGAATATTCAAAATTTTGAATAGTAGTTTCAAATATAATATGCTATTCGATATTCGCTTCGAGAAGAACTGCGCTATTCGCATTTTTCAAAGTGTTGATTGCAGCGGGTTAGCCCCGTTGAGCGCGCTTCTTACCAAGCACCGGTGCACTCCGGAGAAGCAATATGCGCAAAAGCGAGCTCCACGGGTGTTGCTTCTCTGCATTACAGCGGTGCGCGGTAAGAAGTGCACTGAACGGTGTAAAGTGCTGCAATAAACACTTAGAAAAGTATGAATATCGCAATTGCGTGCTTGGAAGAAAAGCATACATTCAAAGCGGGATGGTGCACGCGTGCCGGCTGTATTTGAAAATAAATGGAAACTTTGTGAATGTGTATATCTACATTGTAGTAAAAGTTTCAAGATTAAACTGACTGTTATGCAAGAGTATATGTTAGGCAGAGGTGCCCTTACAACCTGCGTTCACCATGCGCGATTCTTTCTTTTTTAACTCGAGATTAAAGAAAGAATATTTTATATAGCAAGATTTGTATATACACTCTATTGGGTATAGTTGGCGATCTCTATAGGATTCATTTTATGTCAAATGCGTCGTTTACTTGCTATCCCAAGACATGAGACCTTCTGAGGTCACAGTTCATAAATATAGATAGATTAAACTTAGCTTATAAATGAGCAAGAACGAATTTAGCTGGGTTTTTGTCTTAGCATGATGCAACGGTAGTGAAAGGTGTAGAAAAACTATCCGATATTCTAATCGAAGATATTCGGCCTAAACCACTATTCGCCTCGAATTTGCTTCGAACTCAAGATCCAATATTCATAGATGACTAAAGATAACATTTATATATAATCTAAAATGCACCTACAGATAGCAATTCTCTACATAAAAAGGAAAATTAAAAATACTCTGCGAGGAGCCAGATTGTTCTTACTACGGTTCTTGAAGTGAAATCGGATATACCGTAATATACCGAAAGATAGCCCACCTAAAATGAAGAGCAAATTGGGTGAAATTAAGGAATGGAATAATTTTCAGTGTACAATAAAGAAAAAGGTAAAAAATAAAAATAAAAAACACATTTTTTTAGATTATGTGTTTCTGCCAAACTTTATATTGCAGCGAGAGACACTGAAGCAAAGATGGCTGCATTTCCCAGTGAGCAATGTTCGCTTACATGCCGCCATAGCTAACAAGCAGCATTTACGCCGACATTATCGTTAATCCAAACACTATGATTACTGGAAATGGGCTACCTTTCAGTGTTAAAAAAAAAGCAAATCAAGGGGAAAATTAGGGTGGGTTATCTTTTGATATCTCGGGACATTACGGTGTTTAAACTGATGTGGTAATTTTTCTGTTTTTCAGATCATGAATGCAGACTCACCAGCGAAGCTCGAAGCTGCAACCAAAGAGCTCCAAGAGTGCCCTCAGAAATACTACGTGGCCCGGGTGAACAACTTCCTGGAGAAGCAAGCAGAGTGGGTTCTCCTTTTCCGCGCTGGAGTTATGACCCGAGGTCATAATACAAATAACTTCGCGGAAGCCTCCATTCGAGTCCTGAAGGATGCTATCCTTGGGAGGCAGAGAGTGTACAACGCAGTGGCCTTTGTGGACATGGTCGCAACTGTGTGGGAGCAGTACTTCGAGGGGCGGCTGTTGAAACATGCCAACAATCGTGTAGCTGCCCACTTGCTCCTGTATGACAAGCTGCGCGAAAGAATGCCCCCGAAACTGGCGACGCCATCAACCAACTCCACGAGCACACCTTCCAAGTGCCCAGCACAGAGCGGCAGGACATCGCCTACCATGTGTGGAACGACGCGGGCCTCTGCACCTGTCGAGTGGGCCAGTCAAGAGGATTTTGTAAGCACCAAGCGCTGGTCCTTGAGAGATTTGGATGAACTTTCCCAAATGCACCCCCACTCACACCAGAAGATCGGCTGGAGCTGGGAAGACTGGCACTAGGAGACCGATGCCCTGAGCCAGAGTACTTCGGAAACTTCAGAGACCTAGAGCAGCCATCCACCAGCCAGCCCAAAAATCAAGAAGGCCCACCAGACTGTCCACAGGCAGCCACAACAAGCGAAGCACACAGCATGGTGCACCCAGACTCTAACCTTCAGCAAGAAAATGAAGAGGTTAGGAGTTTTCAATCACTACACTTCTAGGATATACAATTGGAGTAAAACACACCAGCTGAAAGATGGAACTGCTGATATACGATGTAGACAGTACTCAAGAATGCATGCCAAAATGAACTTAGATAACTTATGGCGAATTCCACGGGTCGTTTTGGAGCGCGCCGGGATCGACTTTTCTGGAGCGAGCCTATTTCACTGGGCGATCGGGATCGAAACGGACGTGTTCCACTGGTCGTTTTGGATTAGCTCTCGCTTTAGATCTCGATCTAGATCCGAGAAAGTGGCTCCGACGATTTTGGCGCATTCAACCGGAAGCCAGCCGGGCCAGCCCTCGGCGCACACACGTGACTTCCTTTCTCGCGGGGCATCTCGCCTGATCTCGCCCATCCCGCCTCAGAAGAATTCGTGATGGCCGCTTGCTTACCCCTTGGCTCGACAGCCGGTTCGTTTTCCTGGAAGGAGAAGGTTTTGCCGCGCTACGGGCATTCCGGCAATCTTTGCTAGAAGCTCCTGAGCCATTCCTGCCGCTCGTGCGTCGAACACGTGTTAGCGCCGTGATTGCGAAAACGTCTTCGAAACGACCGCGGCAGCCGCGGAAAGGGGATTCCCGGGCAGGTGAATGACGGGAAGGCATCCGCCGATCCCGGAGCAGTGGTCATGTTCAACTGGGGATCCGTAGGTGGCGCGACCCCGGTCGGATCGTGTGCTCCATTCCGGATCTGGTGAACTGATCCCGGCGCGCTCCAAAACGCCCAGTGGAATTTGCCATTAGGTGCACTTTACACGGTTTCACAGGTTTAAATCTAAGAACACAAAAACGTATATATATAACTTTAAATTGACTATCCCAAAATGCCTATGAACCATAGTTTCCATCAAAAGCAAGCTAAGATCGGGCAAAGGCAATGCTTGAAATAGGTCAATGTCCTTTCCAAGGCGCAAGTCATAGGAAATATTCTTTAACAAAGGACGCAAAATGGAATCAAAAAATTGTTAAAATTATTAGCAATACTCCAAGCAGTGAATTGCGAGAGGAAGTAGTTATCATTTCTAGCACCTCTTTTTTGTACCATGAAGATTGTTGATCTTCATGTGTATTGTTGATCTAAATTTTTGCTTTTACCAACTATGAGAAACAATATTGTTTTTGAATCAATCTCATGCAAAACAAAGCTTTCTGGTGTGTGTGTTTCATCCAAATGTATATCATGGCAGATGACAGGTATCATTACCACTGGTTCTTAACATGATATCTTCCATTTCAACCAAAGTTTCCTGTTAAACTTTGCTGCAAACACAAAGCTCAACTCTTATTCATTTTGAACTCTCCTCGGTCATGGGACATCCTCGGGACTAGTGTGTCAAACATGCAAGTGTTTGTCAGACATGGCCAAGCCAATGAAGGGGCAGTTGTGGAAATATCTGTTGCATGCATGAGGCCTAAAGGGGTTAGGACACGCCAAGAAGTAAATTATGAGATCACAATACTGCTAGGACCCATTGTATGCTCCTATATTTTTGCTAAATATGCTTTGAAAATGGCATAATAGTTTTACGAATAAATCGATTTTTATGTTTTGGTGGGTCGGTGACTTCGTTCGTCTAAAGCGCGATATCTGCTTGCACACAATCACAGACTTTGCTTCCTTGTCGTCTTGTGCTTCAGTTCCCTCGTTTATGTTTACTAGTTAAGAGCATGTAGTTTCGAGACGATGACGCCCACGACATTGCTCGCTTCGTCGGAGTCGTTGACACTGATTGCAGCAGCAATGAGAGTGACTGTTATAAAGAAATCTTGGAAGCTGGTAAAGTTGATTTCGACCCGCTGGCAATAAGCTGCAGCGACGACGAGGTCATCAAGGACAAACTCGTCATTGTCCGCGAAGATCTTGCATGGCGCGTGCAGGGGGGGGCAAGATTAAAGGGGAAGAGGGCGAGTGCGAGAGTGTGCGATCATACTGTGGCAAGGAGAGCTTTAGTGAGCATGGGGGCATCTAGAATGGCCAAGCATTCAACTAAAGATGATCACATGGTTTATGGGTGCCATGGCGTGACTAAATTGGACAGTGTTGTCTGGTCTATAGACGAAAATGATCAACATTCATAAGTTCGTTATTGCAAAATTAGAGTTCCAAAAATTACAAATCTTCATGTGTATACTAGTGGCCTATGAGAATTACATTTCAAGAATAATCCACCCATTCATTATTGTGTTTTAACCCCCTTAAAGCAATACTGATTCAAAACTTAAAATCTCCTTCTCACATTCAGAAATTAGTAATGGCCACCTCTATCTGCTAATGACAATTGCACGCTTGCATTTTTAATGGATGGTTATATTTTTCCTTTCAAAATAACCGATTCCAGCAAGCGCTTGAAGATCAGCCACTTAAAGGGATACTTCAACGAAATTTGAAATATACCTGTCGTGTTGAGAAATAGGCTGAATATGATCCACAATATCTGTAAATGACAATCGCACTTTTGTATTTTGAGCCTAATGGCTGTATTTTTCGTTATAAACGGCCCACTCTGGCAAGCGCTCGGAGAGCAGCCAGCGGAGAGCATGTGACATTCGCCGTATTCGTGACGTAGATTGTCTCGGGATGAGCAAAACTGCAGTGAGGCTGGCGTCGAGAAGATGTCCTAGCCGTTCCAGCCACCGAAGCGGCCGAAGCACGCCAGCAATTGGGCCACCCACCACAACTAACCCCAAAGCTGCTTTTGTACGAATTTTGAGTAACGAGTTAATCCTCTATAACCTTGTAGAGGGACGATAGCCATGTCTGGGACACACAATGGACTGTCTCGGGGAGAGGAGTTCCTCCTTCCTCCCTTCTCTCGTGGTGGCCGGAAACGAGACAGTCATCGTCACTACCTGTCAAGGTTCCTGGATGGGCATTACAAACGAGGAGTTAGCGACATTCACCAGGTGCTTTTTGCTAATCGTTTAATTCGTTTTAAAATTCATTTTCGTGTCTTTTTCAACAAGAGATTGGTGTGTCTGATGTGATACGGCTCCCTTGAACACGAATAGACCAACAAATAAGCGCCGAAATTTCGTTGTAGCATCCCTTCAAGAGCGCAATGCATTATGAGAGACGTGACATTAACTGGCCCAGCACGGGCAAAGCTGCTTGGCGGCTGGCGTGGTCATGAGCTCAGCCATTTGGCATCGTCAACGTGTTACAACCTGGCTGTTTTAGTTGCCCCTCGCCACTCCCCGCAGGAGTTGAATAGGCCAAGAGAGAAGGTAAATGTGGTTCAACAGGGCTCGCGTGCACGCAGCTTGCCACCGTACTTCCGTAGAGCAGTGGTGCTTTTAAGTTCAGAGTGACGTAACGACTTTCGGTTTGTTCCTAAATAATGTTTTAATGTTTTTTTAGCAAAATAAAGGTGTCTCCGTGGTATGGCCAGAGCGTGGTTGACATTTAGACAGCCAAATAGGCACTAGAACTTTGTTGCAGTATTCTTTGAACGTATGAGAAACTGCTGCAAGGTACTAACAATCCTAAAGATTCATAAAAGTTTTCATATTGACAAAAACTACCTTATGTCATGACAGTTGCAACAGAACCGATTTAACATATGAACTAGTAAGCGTTTAGCTGCATGCGGGAATACCTTCTTACTTAAGGTTACATCATAGATGCAACTGAACAGAGTTTTAGCACGTCGTTCCAATTTTCTCCTCGGGCTTTTGCAAATGCAGAGTATTGCAATCAAGTATCCTTATCAAAGTGCAAAGGAATCTGTTGAAACTCCTCTACATAAATTACTTTTCATCATTCCCATCTCATCGGCATGCTTCATTAATCTGCATATTTCCGATATTTCCTCTTTAGAAGCCATGAAGTATGAATGAAAATGATTTGTGATAACTTAGTTCTATAACTATCACAAAATGGCATTCCATTTCCAGGAATCTCTGGAGCTCCTTCATCAGATCCATGAAGAGATGTTAAGGCATCGCACCCTGACGCTGGAGTGCCCTGGCTATACAGCACAGCTGCGGCGCATGCTGACGCACATGAAGAAGCAGTGCAACAAGGGGCAGGTAATGGCTGCACTTCTTGCAACCAATATGGCATGTGCGAGAGCCAAAAGATGTGAAGCTCGTATCAAAGTACAGTCAACAGCTATCGCTCGGTGCGGACAGGGCATCACCAGAGGGTCGAAACGAGTGCCTGCAAGCCGTCCACCCAAATGGCCCAGTGCCAAAAAGGTCAAGCAGAAGCATAGCATCCACCTAAGTGTCGAGAGCAAGAGGGCACACGCAAAATCTCATGGAACAGGACACTAATGCAAGGGTGACTAATGCCACTCGTGACATTTTCGTGGATATCCTACAGTGTGCGGACTGCTTCAACCTGTGAGAGCCTTTCAATCTTTATGCTGGACTTACTCCGCTTGAACGTCTTTTGTCATACGTCTTTATTTTTATTATTACCAAAGCACGTAAATGCCTCCACTCAAACTTTGTAAGCATGCTAGGAGTGTACAATCTGCTCATGTCCCAAGTGTTGTGTGTGGACCTTCATATTCAGTTACCAAGCACGCAACTGCCTGCACTCGAGTTTTGTAGGCATGCTAGGAGTGTGCAATCTGATTGTGTCCTGTGTGCGGGCTGTTCTCCTTTGTTACCAAGCATGTAAATGACTGCGCTTGAACTTTGTAAGCGTGCAAGGAGTGTACAACATACTCATGTCCCATGTGCGGGCCTTTCTCTTTTGTTACCAAGCATGTAAATAACTGCACTCGAGTTTTTAGGCATGATAGAGTGTGCAATCTGATCGTGTCCTGTGTGAGGGCCGTTCTCTTTTGTTGCAATCATGTAAATGCGTGCACTTGAACTTTTAAGCGTGCAAGGAGGGTGCAACATACTCATGTCCCATGTGCGGGCCTTTCTCTTATTTACCAAGCATGTAACTGCCTGCACTCAATCTTTGTAAGCATGCAGGGTGTGCAATATGCTTATGTCCCAAGTGTTGTGTGTGGACCTTCATATTCAGTTACCAAGCACGCAACTGCCTGCACTCGAGTTTTGTAGGCATGCTAGGAGTGTGCAATCTGATTGTGTCCTGTGTGCGGGCCGTTCTCTTTTGTTACCAAGCATGTAAATGCGTGCACTTGAACTTTTAAGCGTGCAAGGAGGGTGCAACATACTCGTGTCCCATGTGCAGGCCTTTCTCTTTGTTACCAAGCATGTAAATGCCTGCACTGAACTCTCTGTAAGCATGCTAGAGTGTACAATCTGCTCATGTCCCAAGTGTTGTGTGTGGACCTTCATATTCAGTTACCAAGCACGCAACTGCCTGCACTCGAGTTTTGTAGGCATGCTAGGAGTGTGCAATCTGATTGTGTCCTGTGTGCGGGCCGTTCTCTTTTGTTACAAGCATGTAAATGCGTGCACGTGAACTTTAAGCGTGCAAGGAGGGTGCAACATACTCATGTCCCATGTGCGGGCCTTTCTCTTTTGTTACCAAGCATGTAAATGCCTGCGCTTGAACTTCGTAAGCGTGCTAGGAGTGTACAATCTGCTCATGTCCAATTGTTATGCGTGGACCTCCTCTTTTGTTACCAAGGACGCAAATGCCTGCACTCGAGTTTTGTAGGCATGATAGGAGTGTACACATCTGATTGTGTCCTGTGTGCAGGCCGTTCTCTTTTGTTACCAAGCATGTAAATGCGTGCACTTGAACTTTTAAGCGTGCAAGGATGGTGCAACATACTCGTGTCCCATGTGCGGGCCTTTCTCTTTTGTTACCAAGCATATAAATGCCTGCGCTTGAACTTCGTAAGCGTGCAAGGAGTGTACAACATGCTCATGTCCCATGTGCGGACCTTCATTTCAGTTACAAGCACGTAACTGCCTGCACTCAGTGTTAGGCATGCTAGGAATGTGCAATCTGATTGTGTCCTGTGTGCGGGCCGTTCTCTTTTGTTACCATGCATGAAATGCGTGCACTTGAACTTTTAAGCGTGCATGGAGTGTGCAACATACTCGTGCCTCATGTGCAGGCCTTTCTTCTTTGTTACCAAGCATGTAAATGCCTGCACTCAATCTTTGTAAGCATGCTAGGAGTGTACAATCTGCTCATGTCCCAAGTGTTGTGCTGGACCTTCATATTCAGTTACTAAGCACGCAACTGCCTGCCTCGAGTTTTGTAGGCATGCTAGGAGTGTGCAATCTGATTGTGTCCTGTGTGCGGGCCGTTCTCTTTTGTTACCAAGCATGTAATGCGTGCGCTTGAAACTTTAAGCGTGCAAGAGTGTACAACATACTCATGTCCCATGTGCGGGCCTTTCTCTTTTGTTACAAGCATGTAAATGCCTGCACTCGAGTTGTGTAGGCATGATAGGAGTGTGCAATCTGATCGTGTCCTGTGTGAGGGCCGTTCTCTTTTGTTACCAGCATGTAAATGCGTGCACTTGAACTTTTAAGCGTCAGGAGTGCACTCAGCAGTGTGTCCCTTTACCAACATGTACTGCCTGCACTCAATCTGTGCAGAGTGTACATTGCTATGTCTCAAGTGTTGTGTGTGGACCATAAGCATGTAAATGCCTGCACTCAGTTTTGTAGGCATGCTAGGAGTGTGCAATGTGATTGTGTCCTGTGTGTGACCGTTCTCTTTTGTTTACCAGCATGTAAATGCGTGCACTTGAACTTTTAAGCGTGCAAGGAGGGTGCAACATACTCGTGTCCCATATGCGGGCCTTTCTCTTTTGTTACCAAGCATATAAATGCCTGCGCTGAATCTTTAGTAAGCATGCTAGAGTGTACAATCTGCTCGTGTCCCAAGTGTTGTGTGTGGACCTCCATATTCAGTTACCAAGCACGCAGCTGCCTGCACTCGAGTTTTGTAGGCATGCTGGAGTGTGCAATCTGATGTGTCCTGTGTGCGGGCCGTTCTCTTTTGTTACCAGGCATGTAAATGCGTGCACTTGAACTTTTAAGCGTGCAAGGTGTGCAACATGCTCGTGTCCCATGTGCAGGGCTTTCTTCTTTGTTACCAAGCATATAAATGCCTGCACTCAGACTTGTGTAAGCATGCTAGGAGAGTGCAATCTGCTCATGTCCCAAGTGTTGTGTTGGACCTTCATATTCAGTTACCAAGCATGTAAATGCCTGCACTCGAGTTTTGTAGGCATGCTAGGAGTGTGCAATCTGATTGTGTCCTGTGTACGGGCCGTTCTCTTTGTTACAAGCATGTAAATGCGTGCACTTGAACTTTTAAGCGTGCAAGGAGGTGCAACATACTCACGTCCCATGTGCGGGCCTTTCTCTTTGTTACAAGCATGTAAATGCTGACTTGAACTTTGTAAGCGTGCTAGGAGTGTACAATCTGCTCATGTCCCAAGTGTTATGTGTGGACCTCCATATTCAGTTACCAATGGACGCAACTGCCTGCACTCGAGTTTTGTGGGCATGATAGGAGTGTGCAATCTGATTGTGTCCTGTGTGCGGGTCGTTCTCTTTTGTTACCAAGCATGTAAATGCGTGCACTTGAACTTTTAAGCGTGCAAGGAGGGTGCAACATACTCGTGTCCCATATGCGGGCCTTTCTCCTTTGTTACCAAGCATATAAATGCCTGCACTTGAACTTTGTAGGCGTGCTAGGAGTGTACAATCTGCTCATGTCCCAAGTGTTATGTGTGGACCTCCATATTTAGTTACCAAGCACGCAACTGCCTGCACTAGAGTTTTGTAGGCGTGCAATCTGGTTGTGTCCTGCGTGCGGGCCGTTCTCTTTTGTTACCAAGCATGTAAATGCGTGCACTTGAACTTTGTAAGCGTGCATGGAGTGTGCAACATGCTCCCGTCTCATGTGCAGGCCTTTCTTTTTTGTTACCAAGCACGTAAATGCCTGCACTCAAACTTTGTAAGCATGCTAGGAGTGTACAATCTGCTCATGTCCCAAGTGTTGTGTGTGGATCTTCATATTCAGTTACCAAGCACGCAACTGCCTGCACTCGAGTTTTGTAGGCATGCTAGGAGTGTGCAATCTGATTGTGTCCTGTGTGCGGGCCGTTCTCTTTTGTTACCAAGCATGTAAATGCGTGCACTTGAACTTTTAAGCGTGCAAGGAGTGTGCAACATACTCATGTCCCATGTGCGGGCCTTTCTCTTTTGTTACCAAGCATGTAAATAGCTGCACTCGAGTTTTGTAGGCATGATAGGAGTGTGCAATCTGATCGTGTCCTGTGTGACGGCCGTTCTCTTTTGTTACCAAGCATGTAAATGCGTGCACTTGAACTTTTAAGCGTGCAAGGAGGGTGCAACATACTCGTGTCCCATGTGCGGGCCTTTCTCCTTTGTTACCAAGCATGTAAATGCCTGCACTCAATCTTTGTAAGCATGCTAGGAGTGTACAATCTGCTCATGTCCCAAGTGTTGTGTGTGAACCTTCGTATTCAGTTACCAAGCACGCAACTGCCTATACTCGAGTTTTATAGGCATGCTAGGAGTGTGCAATCTGATTGTGTCCTGTGTGCGGGCCGTTCTCTTTTGTTACCAAGCATGTAAATGCGCGCACTTGAACTTTAAGCGTGCAAGGAGGGTGCAACATACTCGTGTCCCATGTGCGGGCCTTTCTTTTTTGTTACCAAGCACGTAAATGCTGCACTCAAACTTTGTAAGCATGCTGGGAGTGTACGATCTGCTCATGTCCCAAGTGTTGTGTGTGGACCTTCATATTCAGTTACCAAGCACGCAACTGCCTGCACTCGAGTTTTGTAGGCATGCTAGGAGTGTGCAATCTGATTGTGTCCTGTGTGCGGGCCGTTCTCTTTTGTTACCAAGCATGTAAATGCGCGCACTTGAACTTTTAAGCGTGCAAGGAGGGTGCAACATACTCGTGTCCCATGTGCGGGCCTTTCTCTTTTGTTACCAAGCACGTAAATGCCTGCACTCAAACTTTGTAAGCATGCTGGGAGTGTACGATCTGCTCATGTCCCAAGTGTTGTCGTGTGGACCTTCATATTCAGTTACCAAGCACGCAACTGCCTGCACTCGAGTTTTGTAGGCATGCTAGGAGTGTGCAATCTGATTGTGTCCTGTGTGCGGGCCGTTCTCTTTTGTTACCAAGCATGTAAATGCGCGCACTTGAACTTTTAAGCGTGCAAGGAGGGTGCAACATACTCGTGTCCCATGTGCGGGCCTTTCTTTTTGTTACCAAGCACGTAAATGCTGCACTCAAACTTTGTAAGCATGCTGGGAGTGTACGATCTGCTCATGTCCCAAGTGTTGTGTGTGGACCTTCATATTCAGTTACCAAGCACGCAACTGCCTGCACTCGAGTTTTGTAGGCATGCTAGGAGTGTGCAATCTGATTGTGTCCTGTGTGCGGGCCGTTCTATTTTGTTACCAAGCATGTAAATGCGTGCACTTGAACTCTTAAGCGTGCAAGGAGGGTGCAACATACTCGTGTCCCATGTGCGGGCCTTTCTCTTTTGTTACCAAGCATGTAAATGCCTGCGCTTGAACTTTGTAAGCGTGCAAGGAGTGTGCAACATACTCATGTCCCATGTTCGGGCCTTTCTCTTTTGTTACCAAGCATGTAAATGCCTGCACTCGAGTTGTGCAGGCATGCTAGGAGTGTGCAATCATGATTGTTTCCTGTGTGCGGGCCGTTCTCTTTTGTTACCATGTAAATGCGTGCACTTGAACTTTTAAGCGGGCAATGAGGGTGCAACATACTCGTGTCCCATGTGCGGGCCTTTCTCCTTTGTTATCAAGCATGTAAATGCCTGCACTCAATCTTTGTAAGCATGCTAGGAGTGTACAATCTGCTCATGCAGGTGAGACTTGTGAGCAGCACTAAAAAAGGTTGGGGCTTTATAATTTAAAAGACAAATTTGAAGTCGATAAAAACTGTTCAATGACTCCTCCACGGGAATCATTTTGTGTTCTGCCGCGCATTGTGTGATGAGCATTAAAATCACCTAAGACTGACAAAGGTCGTGGAAGTTGAGTCAAAAGCTTCTGAAGGTCATGAATGTGTATGGGGGTGTGTGTTGGAAGGTACAGGGAAACAACAGTAATGAAACGGTCCATAAGGACTCGTGCTGCAACAACCTCGCGGGACGTGTTACGGTGGACCTGGGCACATGCCACTCCACTCTGCACAAGAATGGCAACACCACCAAATGAACGGGTAGATGGGCGGTCTTTGCGGAAGAGGTGATAGTTCCGTAAAACTTGTGTGTGTGTGGAAGTTAAATAGGTCTCCTGTAATGCTAGAGCTATTGGACGTAGCTCATTAAGTAAGCAGTGAACATCATCTATATTGTGAAGGAGACCACGACAGTTCCACTGCATGAAACTAAAATGACTCATCACAGCTTAATTAAAAATATTTTTAGAAAGGTGGGGTTCACAGCTGTAAGTGGAAACAGCTATGTTACACTTGTTGGGGTAGTGACACGAGGAGGTTTTTCTTCCGGTCCCCCTTTTCGGGGGCGGGTTTTGTACCTCCCTTGGCGGGTGGAGGTGGTTCTGTTAGACCGGCAGTTACATTCATGACCTCGTCCTCCCGCTGTGAAGCGGAAGGAGGGACCCCTCGCTGCTCTGAGGGGACTGGCGTCAAGCACCACTCGAGGCTTAGGGTCACGACGATGGAGAATCGCCCTGGCATGTGGGGCTTTGGGCGGGGCCGCTGGGGTCTGAGAACCCACCGAGGCCTCGCTGGTGGTTGGGGGCTGGGCTGGGTGAGCACTCCAAGTCGCAAAGATTGTACTGAGTGCCCACCGTTGCCTTTAGTGGCGGCGCTGCCCTCCTGGCAGCCGCCTAAGTATAGGTGCCTCCTTGGAGGAAGGAAAACCGTTTCCTTGCCTCAGGGTATGAGAGGGTTTCTTTGATCTTTAGCGTTAGGATTTTATTTTCCTCCTGAAACTTTGGACAGGCTCGAGAGTAGATAGGGTGGGCACAAGAGAAGTTGACATACTTGATAAGTGTACCCTCGCACGTGTCAGCTGGATGGTCTGTAGCTCCGCACTTTCCACATGTCGTGTTTCCACGACAGGTGACAGAGCTGTGACCAAATTCTTGGCATTTGAAGCATCCTCTTGGGTTTAGTATGCAGGGGCGAACCTTGCAGAGAAGATAGCCTGCGTTGATGCTCTCGGGCAGCACGGTGGAAGCAAAAGTGAGAACTAAGTAATTCAATGGTCTCTCTTGTCCACCTCTGCGTATGGAGATGCGTCGCACAGCGACCACCCCTGCCCAGAAAGGACCTCCAAGATCTCCTCTTCGCTAGACTCCAACAGGTCGTCCTCTGAGATGACGCCCTGGCAGCTGTTTAAGGAGCGATGTGGGGTGACGGATACTTTGTAGTCAGAGATCGTGTTTAAGTCTAAAAGAACAGCACTTTGCACTCCTTTTTCCACCCCGACGAGCAAGTCGCCAGATGCTAGTTTCTTTGCTTTAAAGTTTTTACCAATTAGGTTTTCTAAAGTCTTTAAAATAAGAAAGGGTGAGAGCTCGGCAAGTGGTGTTCCATTTGGTTCTGAGTGCATTACCAGAAAGTGGCTGAAGCTATTCTGGGCAGCAGCTGATGTCTCTTTTTGGTAAATACTTCAGTCCAGACCCTTTTCAAGGTCCGATCCGGGGAGTTTTTTGCTTAGATCCCACATGAGGGGAAGAAACTTCGCCATCCATAGCGCACCACCCACCGCGGAGTCCAACAAGGGGATGGTAACATCTCATAACAGGTCTGGCTTGTCTGAGTATGTTACTCTACCAGTGCTACTAGGAAGGTATAAGCAAGCGTGGATCAAGAGAGACTTCTCTCGCCACTCAAGGTTAGCCCTTGCCACCAAAGAAGGTGAAAATGAATGAGAGAACAGTACAGAAAAGATAAAGATAAGGGCTAAGTGCTTCTGATGGTAGAAGGTATGGCGACTGACTGAATCATCCTGGTCAGGCCAAGCCAGGACACACGTCTACGAGAAGCGAGCACCGAAGTGGTGTATTGCTTCACCCGGGGGCCCTGAAGGGTCCAAACCTACCCCGGGCTCGGCTCAACCACCAGGATGCCCTTTTCCCCGGACACGGGAAAGCCACGCACAGCCGGACGATGGCGGGCGAACCCGCATGGCACAGGGTCCGTGGTGACGCAGCTCACCAAACACCTGCTTCCACAGGTGCACCCTGCGAGGTAGAATGGGGAGGTGTGCCGTCCGGTAGCCGTGAGTGTCACGATGTGCAAGCACGCCTTGAGGGCGTTGGAGGCACAGCGCCGCCATCCGACGGCTGGCATTGGCCTGGAGGTTGCCACAGAGATGCTTGATTTGGTGTGAAAATTGTCATATTCTTTCTCTATGTTTGTCTGCTCGCTTGTGAGAAAGAATAACAGCCAAATATATAAAAAGCCTCGACTCGACACTCCACCCCGATTCAATGGAGTGGAGGCAAGAAGCGCGCCGCCACTCGAGGAGCCATCGGGCTTCAGAGACGCGCCTCGGCGCTTCCTCGAATGAGGAGCTCCTCGAGAAACCCTCCTCCACTCGAGGCAACGCAACTAGAACAACTCAGTTGGAAAACTTCCATAGAGCCTGCTGTGAAAAGCGGCAGCGATCCGTGCTCGAGAACCGAACTAATGGCGATCGCAACGCCGCCATTTCTCCCGCAGCGGACACTCGGGGAACTGCACGGCTGCTTGGATTGGTTCGGGAGTATCGCATTCGATAGCGTCCACTGTGACTGTTATATTTTGGTTTTAATCTGTACAATTTGGCGCCGAAAAATATACGGAGGAAGGGGTTTCAGGGATGCCAGCCTCCGTCTCTCAAGCGGACGCGCCACAATTAATCATCGAAGTTAGGACGTACCCAGGTCGGGACGCACTACCTGAGGTCACCGGTGAGACATGGTTTCATAATCATGGTAGCCTTCGTGTATTATTTTTCCGAGGTCCAAAGAGAGCTAGTGAGATTTCAAAAAACAAATGCCACATGACTACCCGGTATTGAACTGCAATGGTACTGTCCTTAGTCACATGCAATTTCTAAATAATTTTATGGGCATTCTTTAAGCGTTAAACACACGGAGGCTATCTTGAAGGGAATTACACAATGGGTATTACCCAACACGTTCTACAACATTTTTTTTTTGCATTTGGAGGGTTGGTGCATAAATTATTATTTAAAATGTCAGTTGATTATTTCTGTTAATTAGCAAATTTGGCAGATCGCAAAAATATCAAAAGGACTGTGAACAATACTGCGTTGGTTTGAGACGCGTAGAATGCATCAGTCTTTCCTTAGTCTTACCAGAAGTTAGCAGAAATATCCACTATATGTGCCTGATTCTTACTCATTGCAGGCAATCACAGAGTTTCTTGAGCTGGTGAATGTCACCCAGCTAAACCACGGGACAAGGCGCACATGCATGTTTGCATAGCAAGTAACCATGGAGTACCTGCGTGTAATGCTGGCATCAGCACGCGACCTGGTCACCGACCTTCTGGACGGAAGAACAGAGTACGTCCGCCTCACAGGAAATGTGAACCAAGACCCATTGGTGGAAATTAGAAGCGCTGGTATGCTATGCAAGTGTTTGTAACCAAGATAATTCTTCTGCAGCAATTCTTCGGCATGACCCGATTTTTTGGTGGGGATGAAGACCACCCTACAGTCATCAGCTTCAGCCATATTTACCGACTCCCAGCCTTAGACCCTTATCAAAGCTTGTATCCGTGAAAGAATCGCAGGAGAGTCATCGCATCTCCTTGCCACCATGGAGGAAGCTATGAGGGAGAAGAAAAGAGAACATGTGTCAGCTCACCACAAGATTCTAGAGCAAGCAAAAAAAGAGCGTGCTTAAATGTGCTACGGCGCCAACCAGAATTAGCCATCACGTTTAACCATACCTACTATGTGCGATCAAGGAAGAATGCATCATTTATTACCTTTGTGTGTACATATTGTACTCATTTTCAAAGCATGCAAAATGCACATTGTGCCTTAGAGACATTCAGTTAACACAAGCACCTTACCCTGCGGCATGGCTGACTCGTCAAAGCGTACAAGCAAATGAAGCCTCAAGCATCTTTCCCACGAAACATTTGTGAGGTTTCAGAGCATCGAGCGGCAGCTTGCCTCAACTTTGGAAGCAAGACACCACTGCGGCGACATGTTCTGGGTTGGTCTGGATGCCCTTGCCGGCTGTCACATTTCTAGACTAGGATGCAAATGAACACCAGGAAAACCTTACCATAGAAGTCACTGCATAGTAGATGCAATATTGCACACAATGTGGTCTGGAGATGTGTTCATGCAAGGCGTTTGCCGATTGCCCCAGTTATAATCTGTTGCAGGTTTAGAATAGCAGGATAAGACCGTCCCACACAGCTGTCTGTTCACTATGATTCACGGTTTCTTCCTCTTCGGCGTTTGCTCCGCTCAAGTAAAAATAGTTGGAAGGAGTTGAGCGGATTAGCTTGTCCTGCTATTTATAATCTACAACAGAATATAGAGTGTTATGTTGGTCATGCCGTTACTCTCACTGCTTTCTCAAGACAAATTTCAACACATAAAACTACGGAGGGTAATGTCATGTGAAGACCCTTAGCCTCTTTTAACATAGCTTACACCATGTTTTTTATTGCTTTCTTGTAACCCCCGAAAACATGGCAATAGTGACTTTATCTACATTTAAATGGGAAGATCTTCACAAATATATTCACATGTCATATTTGAGACACATGAGAGAGCTCGAGCGTTCCTTTCACAATCAATTTATATTTTGCTGTTTTGTTTCATGTTGTGCCATCTTGTTCATTAAGTGCAAAACATTGTTTTTCTCTATTGTGAGCAAGAATATATACATTATAAAACTCAGCTGCTTTAGTATTGACTTGAACAATATACCTACAAGTTCTGCTCAGAACGCTGCAGGTTCAACACAAACGGGAAACTTCATGACAAGACTACAGCAGGGAACAAAACTAATGGTCGTGGACCCCAAACACTGGCAAATAGTTACAATCTGAAATCACTTCTGTAAAACCTCTAATCGGCAACCAGTCACGAACCTAGATGCTCCGCGTCGAGCGCAAGCTTTCTGCATTTGATAACAACTCGTCGCACGCGCAGTCAAAGACTGGTGAAAAGCCACGAGCGTATGCTGGAGACAGAGCATCTTCTGGATACTGAACCTGTAACTGCTTGTAGGCGAGCACATTACACATGCCCTATACCTTTACGTTTCGTTCCTTGCTGCAGTCTTGCAGCAGGAAATCGAGCCAATTGCGTGGGTTCTCACGTACGGTGCTAATCACACTTTTCTATAACGCGCGAGCGTGCGGTTCTCTCCGAGGGCGGCGCTAGACTACGGTGTGCGTTCGCAGAATACTAAGCCTAGTCACGTGGCGTAACATGGAGACGGCCCGCACGAGGGGGTGTCCTGCCTACTCTATCGGCTGGCGGCGAACGCGAAAGGCTGCTCGCACGCTTTTCACAAGCATCAGTGCTCGAACAATAAAGAAACTAAAACATGAAGGCGTATCAACGATGTCGTCATCAAAAAACAAAAATATATCATAAAACACTTTACTTTTATCGCTTATCAAGCTGATACAGTGGGCGAGGGCACCCCTCGAGCGGGCCGTTCCATGTTGCGCCACGTGACTAGCTTAGTTTCACGCGAATGCCACCAGTCTAGCGCTCCCCGGAAAAAGCCGCACGTTCGGGCGTTATAGACAAGTGTGATTAGCACTGTACCTTATCAGAGCAGTGGGCGCATTATCTCTGTCATAATTGATGACAAGTTTATTTTACAAGATGTATTTTTATTATATTTTCTAAGTAGAGGCTAGTCATTGGCCGTTGCTTGGGAGCGCTAAGCACACACCGTAGCTTCAGCTAACACAAAAGGGCTGTTCGTTTTCAAACTTCATATTAAATGTTTGAAAAATACAAGTGATGAAAAATCCAATAATATGCCCATAATGTAGATACAAACCTTACCCGCTTTTCCACATAATCACCGCACAGATTAAGAGCAGTTATGACGTGGAACAAGCTTTTGAGTGCCCTCCCAAAGGAAGTTTCCGTTAGAGTTCTGCCCTTCCGAGGAACATGGTAAAAAAGAAAAAAAAAACAAGAGCGATGAGAAATATTTTATTGTATACAATGAAGATACATACCTTAGCTACTGCTCCGGATGTTTGCCGCACTGATTTAGGCAATCATTATGACGTGATGCAAGTTTTTTCTATGTTTATTTTTCCATAAAAGAAACAACATCATTAAAGAAAGTGAATGGCTAAAATGGCCGACGGCTCCGCTTCCGCAGCTGAGCCACCGGCGGGGCCGCGGCAGGCAAAACGTGAACCTTCCACGACGCCAGCAGGGCGAAATTGAGGGGCCACATTTTGGGGAGGCGGAAAACGACACCGGTCGGAGATGCGTTCCAGACACCATAGTAATATTAGGGCAGTTGCGAGACTGACTCACTTCAATCTCAGTGCAGCACAAGGGGGCACAGAGTTCGCATTCACAGTAATCAGAGGACGAAGTGGTACAAAAGCAGCTCTCCTGGAAAAAAGAAAGTTTCTTTGGGTTGACGGAAAAGCCACTCCCCGGGTGCATCTACAGATCTAGTTGCTTTGAGCAATGAACAAAGGATGCCTCGGGGCCACCTCCGAGCGGAGTAGTTTCTTCCCGGCCGGCGGCATTTCTGTAATTTTCGCGTTTCGAGCACTTTGAACATCGAGGCACCTGAAGAAAAGATGGATTACTCCGAGTTGAAACAAGAATTCACATATGCTGGGTGTGTATAAATGTAATTTTTCTGAAACTTAAATTCACTTTATTGCTAAAATCAATACGGTCAAATTTATTTCATGCAATATGAAAATATGAAACAAAAATAGAATTAAACAGGTTTCTGATGAGAAGACATACACACTTTTCTCACATAGGTCTTTACCACTACAATATGACGCAAACGTAGCCCGAGGACACCACGTAGAACCCATTCACACTCTTAGAGAAAAGGGTACCAAAAGGAGCAAGAGGCGTGACTTTTAAAACCTCCAATCAAAGCGAGAGCAAAGGGCCTTCGCTGGTCACCTTCTCGTGAGCAGCAGACGCTAACAACCCTGATATAGAATAACTGCTTTGGGTCAAACGTGACGTTACTTTAAAGTTATCAATTCGAACGTCTGAGTTGTTTATACGTGCCCATCACAAACAGAAATGGTATCATATCAGGTAATAAGGGAATCAAGTTATAGGCGGCAGCCGAGACTAGCAACCCTACTGGAAAAGCCAGCAACGAAATCTTGCTGGTCTAGCTGGAAGTTAGGCTGGTCAAACTGATAATTAAGCTGTGGTCAAGCTGGTAGTTTAGCTGGTCAAGCTGATAATTTAGCTGGCCATAATGGTCTGGCTGGGAGTGAAATTAGGAGTTATGGTGGTGAAGCTGGAAGTCAAAATGGCGAAGCTAGAAATCAGTCTGGCGGAGCTGGAAGACAAGTTCGTGAAGCTTTCAAGCAAATGGGAGACAATAAAAAAAACTGTGGAGTACCCTTTTCAGCTTAATTTCGTTGAGGGTCCTGTACGTCTATTAAGGACCACCATTTCATGATGTTGTTGCTGCTACCTTGGTCTCATATCGTGGCAGCTCACGTTAACACTTTTTGCTGTAGGTAAAGGTGTATTTAAACGTCGGTCTTGTACGCGGACAAGTTCCTACGAAACCTGCGACATAACCTTTCCTGCCATTCGAAATCTACCATGTTCCAGGAGAAAAAAGCATGCAAATCTCAAGAGCTCGTCCGCGGACTAAAGAGACTTGTCTGGGGAAAAGTCCGCGGACCTGCGGAATGTCGTGTATCACGTTGGCAAACGTCATGAAATGGGTCCGCGGACGTGTCATACCACGGTTATCGAGACTTTAAACCCATTCTGTTGCAGTCGTTTTACTATTTTTTTTTCTTTTCAACATACTATTTTTAGCAATCGTTGACATGGCTCTATCTTGACGGTGGTTGATATAACGGCCGACACTGGCTGACACCTCCTTGAACCGAATGTGTTTATAGGTTATTTCTTGTAATTACCGTCTCCGTCCCTGGCACATAAAAAGAAACTTAAAAAAAAATTTTTTTGCAATATCGCGGTTTGACATTTATAAATCTCCGTCATTTCTCTTTTCCAAAACCCTCTTCTGACGACACCGAAAAGGGGAGTGATGGAAAATTCATGGAAATGCCAACGTCTAAACTCCAGTTGTGAAGCTACATATTACATAGTCCCGAGAAAAAGAAACGTGAACGACGGAGGGATAACCGCTCGCTCTTGTAGCATCCCTCAACAATCGTCAGCGGAAGCTCTTGATCGCACCACCCGTGGTGCGCTTCTCGACAGTAGAGACGGTGCCAAGGGGACCATCTTTTCTGTAAATGGAATTGGCGCGAATTTGTCTGAGTCGTTTGAGTCTTCTATACACATGCAGTGCTAATCGATGCACCTCCTCCGAATCGACGGTACGGCACATGCATCTCAAATGCTCCGTAATGAATCACAAGAAAGTAACCTTTTATCAGTCCCCAACAACAGTGCAAATCTTTTCATTATGTAAAAGTCATATTAATCTAAGGCTCATCTTGCTTTATCACATCGGATGACGGGGAATTCGAAATTCACGAGCCGCATTGCCAACTCAACAAATAGAGCGAAATGCGGTAGATTACTGAAGCAAGTCAGAACGAGTCTCATTTACCCTAAAGGGCCGGCCGCATGGCACCGTCACTGTTCGAAGAACACAAAGCTGCACAGAGAGCTTCCGCTGAAGTATGTTGAGTGGCACGAGAGCGGGAGCATGTCGCTCCGTCGTTCGCGCTTTTTGTTCGTTTTTTGTCGTTTTTTGTTAGAGACTGTACATGACAGATTTTCACCACTGTGCATGCACTCTGGTTTCTTTTTCTAGTTAATATAAGTTCATGATAAGCACCTAAAGTTCCTCGAAGATTCCGTTCATCTTTACATTTTCTAGTTTATTTTGTTACGTCCTCAAAGCTGTCTTTTATTTGAAGAAATGTATCTTCTGAAAATAAACCTTTTATTTGATACTTTTTTACTTTTTCTTGCTGATGTGAAGAGCTGATTACACATTATATTTAGTGATTACTTTGAATACAAAATGGTTTCGTTACATTACTCAACAAAAAATTTCTACACAGTAACATCGCGGAAGACGGTCACGGACGTGACTTACAACTAAAAGTTGTTAGTCAGCGTTACAAAAGTTGCAAAGGTCTTTCGGTATGTAGATGATCTTCTGGTTTCGTTAAATGCCGATGCCTTGTCCTTTCTTTCGTCAATGACTCAAACTTTAGACATCTTTAGCGATTGGCTTTCGCCCCTTGTTTTGACTCATATGAGGAGCCTGATGTACGATGTATCTGATTCTTGGATTTCATTTTTACTATTTGTCCAGGACATATTTGTTTGGGCCAATGAACCGCGTGCTGGAAAGCCACTGTTCCCATTCGAGTCAGCACACTCGAAAATTGTGAAGCGGGCGATCGCGAGGACTTGCTATACACATGCTCTGCGGAGGTCTTGTTATCACAAAATTCAACATAACTTTGACAGGCAAACTGAACGTCTCGCAGATGCTGGATTTCTTTCCCACGTGTTAACAGCGGTCGCCGAGTCTCTGCTCAAAGGTATCAAGAGCAAGCCTGCTGACAAGTGAAAAAGATGCTGACAACAAAAAGGGAAGGGAAAGAAGAAAGTTTGTCGTCATTCCCCAGATACAATGCTTGGCCCACAACCTAAAACGCATAGCGGACAGGTGTGACGTCGACGTGTTATTCTCTGCTCCGGCCAAGTTGTCACGGTTGTGCAGAACCGTTAACCCTCTTCAAGGAAGGCCACGGTTTGCAACACGAAGCATCGGGATCGCTTCGTCGCGTGTTCTGAGGGGTTGCTTATTCTCTCCGTCCGACGTGTGGGAAGCATTACTTTTGCCAGACGGGTTGCTGTCTCAATGACAGGTTAAGAGAGCACGCCTACAGCGTCTCCACAACCGTGTCCAGTGATCTTGGCACTCATTGCCGCGTCTGTGGTCGCCTACCCGACTTCCAACGGTGTGAGGTTGTTAAGCTTCATAAGGACCAGCTTACTCGTGAAATTCTGGAGGCTGTTGAGATAGCGAGGTTGGGCGCTCCATGTGTAAGCAGTCCTCCGGTGGCCCAATCAGGCAAAGAGATGAATTATCTATTTCCTTGATTGCTTGTTTTTTAACACGTGCTCTGTACGGCTGGGTCGTGACGCCTTTTTTGTTGGTGATGTATAACGTGGGCTGAATTCCTCCTCTAGTTTCTTTTCTTCCTTTTTATGTTTATGACAACGCATGTATATATTGCGATTTTGCGATCCATAAACTCAGTTCTAAGTCATGCTGCGTCCGTGTTCCTTCTTCGTCTGGTCTTTCGTCTTTTGCGCTGTTTTTAATCCACTCAGTAGTGCAATTTTGGTTCAGCCAACACTGCACTGTTCTGAAACACAACGTGTAAATTACTTATTTTTCGAGACAAATCCCACACACAGCTATAGCGGCTCATTCAGCACTGCAGGAGGCAGCAGATTAGACCTGCGCTGCAAGTGCTTGCTTTGAAATCTTGTGACTTTGCAACACGTGATGTGATTTTCTGAAAAGTTCAATGGCTAAATGGCGGCCCACGGAGTTTTTGAATATATGAAACTCTATGGCACCACAAACCAAAAACTGGCAAAAATGGGCTTCATTTTCCCATTGAAATTTTCAGAAAATCACTTATGACTTTTGAACAAGGTATCGGATCGGACTGAAACTTTGGCATCTGGTTGTGACCTCTAGCGCTACCTTTGGGCAGAGAATGAGCTTTCGGCAATGCCTCGTTTCTGTTTGCGGTAAAAAAAAAACCTGTAATTTTTTTTTGTGACACCCTGTAGTTGAAAAAGCGGGCCACCATTGCTCACCACACTCGAAGAGTACTTCCCGTGAAACGAATATGGGGACGTTCAATACTACATATTTGTGTGAAATAACTTGTTATCCTAACGTTTCTTAATTTGAACAGGCACATCAGGGTGTCTACTAACCAGAAAAAAATCTGGAATTGTCACGGAAGTTACTATCTCGAAAGTCGGGAAACTATCCTGTAAACCGCCAGTGAAACTGGCATCGCGGAGCCATCGGCGTGATCGCGCGCTGAATAATGTTGCCTGAAATTTTAGGAGGGAACACAAGCCACAACCTGATTAAGCAGGAACGGCCACTGGTTACTATATTCTAGCAACCACGATGAGCAGACCATTTGACCGGCCGAAACCGCCTTTGGCCAAAGAAACGGTCAAGGAATTTTATCAAAATAATCGCGGAAAACATGGATAAGTCAGGAAACTTTAGCAAAACTTAGTAGACAACGCGAAGGTTCTCATTAGGAATGAGAGGTAATGGTTGCACAATTCTGTAGAGATTACTGTGCCATCAATGTGCAGATACATCCACGGGTGAACCGCATGAGTCACAGGATGTAAGCTCTAGCGAGCCGTCTTGTGTCCTTCCTTTAAGTGATCGACATCTTCCATATTTTCGACCAGGTACACATGCGGGCCAACGAACAGCTCAGAACAGCCACCAAACTTGCAAACACGCACTATACTTTCCACTTTTGCGCAGACGCCTTCTATCCTAATGACAGCTAGTGGAGTCTCGTTTGGATACAAGCTTGTATTGTTCACTATAAATGTTGCAGCCACTCACACATACACGATGGTACTCTTCGATCTTGTCAATTGTGGCAGGTTCCAGTTCAAAGTCTTTCAAGTGCTGAGAGGCTGGCTGAGGTTTTCCAAGAAGCCTAGTTTCAGTGTGCCTGTTAGACATATCTTGGAAGCACAGCTCCCTCACATTGGAGGCCATGGACCGCAATTGGTGAAAGTTAGGTGCCTCGTGTTGTTCTCGAACTCAAGGCACGACAGTGACCAGAGTGGATTGTCTAGCAGTACACTTTTGGGCAAGTGCAGCAATGTGTACACATTGGAATTCATTTGTGCTTCCCAAAGTGGTATTGCAGTAGGACGAAAAACCCCGTGATCTTGCTTGTGCTTGTGTCGACATCTTCCAGTGCCACGTGGCTCTTCAAAAAAGGTGCATTGCAGACACAAGGAGTGCTAAATACTAGAGAAGCTCCTCTGGCAGGACATCCCTCAGGTACAGCAAGCAGTAGGAAAGGAGCCATACTATTCCGATGCCTTCCAGTATAACCATGGTGTCCTTTTCGTACTCGGCTGAGCCACCACCCCGCTGCCTCTCCTATATACGTATACGCTCTTAAACCGGCCATCCGCCCCCCCCTCCCCCCCCCAAGAAAAAAAACGCTGCCCTTCTGATTTTAGAGGGAGACAGCGATGCTTTTAGAGGACAGTTCTTTTTTTCAGTAGGAGATGAAAAAACAAGATAGCAGCAGTTAGAGGGACACCAACATATTAAGAGAGACCAAGGAGACCATTTCCTTGGTCTCTTTGAGTCGGGAAAACCAACAGAAAAACTTATTCGTGTCCAAGAGGGGACTGGTCCCTCTTAACTGGACCAATGTAGTTTCGTCAAGAGGAGAGATGGAGGCGTACTAATCCCCAGGAGAGAGTTCAGACAAACGAAACACAACAAAAACACAGACGCTCAATATAGTCTGTCAAATTATCAATTCACAGACATCATCATTTAAAGAACATTCTAGACAACAAAAAGGTAATTAGTAAGAAAAGGCCTAACCTGCAAGCCGGCCTTCGGTTGGCGGATCGAGACCCTTACGGCGCTGAGGCTTCGCGCCAATTTCCGAAGAGCGACAAAAAGTCGCGACCGGAGATTTGCAAGCGTCATGCTGCTCATTTCATCCTTTCTTCCGGTGAGTAGTATTATATTGAGGCTTGGGCTTTATATACATTCCGGGTAGCAGTAACGACATACCAATATTTTCAGGCTGGCTGCGAAGTGCACGAGCTTTGCGTGTAG
This sequence comes from Ixodes ricinus, assembly GCA_037355805.1. Classification (NCBI taxonomy): domain Eukaryota; kingdom Metazoa; phylum Arthropoda; class Arachnida; order Ixodida; family Ixodidae; genus Ixodes; species Ixodes ricinus. The sequence goes on along the minus strand of JAZHYW010008467.1, from coordinate 14,952 downwards.
AGTGAAAGTTTTCATATGACTGCAGTCATCCGCGGTTACTTCCTGGATCTGCTCGTTCTGCTCAGACAAAGTGTCGCTAATCGTTTGCCCTGCCGTGAGCCGCACGACTGTCTTTCGCGAAACAGTTGTAACGGTACTGTGCAGGCAGACAGTGTTCCTAAGCTTGGCACGCCGATTACTTTCTTGGTGTGTACTCTAAATGATCACGGTAAGTCCGCGCGAGAGAGTTGATTGACGGAAACGATATTGCGACTTTCTTTTTGTCTTCTAGAATCTATTATAGGAGTTTATATCGCAACGGTATATTGTAGACCTCGTTAGCGCTGCAGTGGTTGTGAACTTTTGCTTCAAGCGGGAGGTGAGCAAAATGCCGTAGAGTGTGTGTGTGTGTGTGTGTTGTGGGGAAGGGGAGGGGGGGGGAGGGGCGAGCTTTTCAAAACCGCAAAAATAAGAAAGGCTGTTTAGTCGGCGCGTTTCGCCTCAATACAGCGTATAGACCTTTTCGTGTATTCTCCTCCCCAGCCACCTAATACGCATATCCGGTATAAACGACGAAAAAAAAATACTAAAACGTTTCAACCTGTAACTGAGTAAAAAAATAAGGGGAGGCAAAACGAGAAGGTGTGACGGTTACGCTTTTATTCTAAATGCCTTCTACTGGAGTGGCGACGGCAAAACAATGTTTCGCCCATACTGGAAGTGACGACAATTCAAGAAGGCGAGCGCCCTTGAATAAAGGGTCTATTCGCGACTCCAGCGAACTATAGAGAGCGCGCTGGTCCGGCAAAATGGCGGACGAGAGGAGGAGTCGTTTCGTCGATTCAACACGCGGACCACCATAAATGTCTTGCACTGCAGCGTAAGATCGGTGTTACAAATTAAGGCAAAGCGATTTTTCGAAGGTAGAAACCTTCTTCTAGTCAATGCGTAGGAATGGCACGGCGGAAGCATAAAAATAATTACTGGGAACGATGTTTGTTTCTATGCTTGCCTATGCGAGAACCAAGCAGCGATAGCAGACGACAGAGTCGAAACGACCCTCCTCTCTGAGCTTCTCGGCGTTGCCGCTACGCGGCGTCGATTTCGCTGGAGTCGCGAATAGCCAGCGCATGCCGACGGGTGGCACCCGTGACGAGTTGAGGACAGCGCGACCGTCTTCGGAAAAAGGTGAAGGGGCAGCGGTTGTCGGGATGGCACGCCTCCTATCTCTCTTATAATCGTCTCGTTTATGTTTTGAATGTCTTTTCTCGTCGTCCACGTTTATGTTTTTAGCTTTTATGCCTTTTGTTTATTTTCCTCTTTGTTTTGTGTGACTGGTTGAAGTTTTTTGTGTCGCACAAAAATATAGAGGGGAAGTCTTTTCATTATTTTTTGTATCCTCGGGCGCCTTAGGGTTATGGTTGGCTATGGGCGCTGAATGACCGTTAGAAATCTTGCTTCCACGGTGAGGGCATTGAAGCTGCCAACGTTGACATGAGGGGAATCAGTGGGGAGTTCTGCACGGGTTGCCCCTGTGCACACACATACACTTTCCAATCATGGAGGTTCCAGGCGTTTAAACCACCCCCCCCCCCAAACCCGGAAATTTTTTTTCTCATTTTCCATTTTTCCATTGAAAATTTCCGAAATTATCTTCAATCTTTTGAGTCGGACAGCGTAATTTCCGACACTGCCATCTGGCCCAGACCGCAAGTGCTACATTCGTGTCAAGATTAAAACGTTCAGAAATGCGTAGTTCAATTCTGCGGTAAAAGATGCAATTTTTTTTCGATGCCATCTTTTTTATTCGTTATATTGAAGTTCTTTTTCAGAAAGGGAGCTTCAGAAGGTTCCGGAGAGGAATTTTCAGAAAGACCTACTTTCAATATTAAACATTATTTTGTTCTTTTATGTGTTTGTTTTTAAAAAAGCACGTCGTCATATATATATAAGAATTTAGGTGAACGATTCACCATAATTCAAAATCTGATCTTAAGAATGCAACACCCTCAAAATGGAGAGTGCCAGAGAGGAGTCTGGAACGTTTAAAACACTTTTGCTGTGAGCATTTAGCAGCGCTGTTCTGTTATCAATTACGAGGCCCAATTACGGAGCCAACTGTTACAAGTTTTTTGGCAATAAATTTTCAGAAACACTTCGTCAAGTGGCCATCGTCGACGTCCCCAGAGCAGAACACGCTCTTACATCCGAGAAAATGGATGAAGACAACGAGGTTAAGGGAACCCGAATATTACACATATATGTTTCTGTTGTCACTATTTTGTAACTCGGAAACGATGAAATCATTATCTTAATACCGTTCTAACAAGTGTCTACCCCCAGCGTAGACGTGCTCATCTCAAAGAGTAGGCGTATACTACTCGCATTCTCGACGTGATAACCGAACCTGAATTAATCAAACACCATGATCTCGCAATCTTTCTGCGGTTCTTACAAGCAATAGCACACAACAAGCACAATGATCTATCCACTCCACACGACGATTAATGACATCAACAGCGCTAGAAGAAAAATAAAAAACTGAAACAGCGCTAGCACTTTTGAAACTACGTCACCATGTGACCCCGTAGCTACGTCAACAGACTCGGAGCAGCACGATTGTTTTATGCGCTATGTACGAGATGGCACTACTTTACAGCATCTATGTATCATATTCGCTTCATCTTCAACCTCCTTTCTATACCTGACTGCCCTTTGTTTTGAGCACGTTGTAAGATGTCAGATTTCGCTATTTTAGAAACGCAAAAAAAAAAGAAATTCGTGTCTCCATCTTGATGGTTACAAACACCATCGCAGGAAAGAAAATACTTGCGGTACTGTAGCATAGAGGTGCGCTATGTACATCTCGTCCGGATGCCCGGCTTCGGTCTTAAACAGGATCTCATCAAGAACAGGCTCCGTAAGTTAAAATTTTATGTGCTTCTTTTTGCTACGCATTCTGTACAGAGCCAGTTCCGACGCATTGAACAACGTTCCGCTCTGAACACAGATGACCACAATCACGCTCCCGACAAGTCAACCATCGTCAAAGACAAGAAGAGAATGACACTCAAAAGGATGGTTGCGGCCAATCCACACGTCGCAGCCCCAAGTCTATACGAGGAACTACTTCGGGTGTCACACGAAGTAAGAACTGATTATCAATGCGTTCCAATGTGAATTAGTTATCATTTATGCTGTAATGAATATGTTTCCTTGTTAACAATTTTTAGGCCCCGGCTGAAGTTGTGGCGGAAATACCAACATTTTCGTGCCTGAAGGACACTTTGTACCGGGAAAGACGTCGTCACCAGCCATAGCGTCCTACGACCGCTGATGATAAACTGAAGACGGTCGTTCGCTTCTTGTCATTGACGATAGCAGTGTACCTGGTTCGCGTATCTTGGGGTTTGCTTCTCACGAGGTTCGCTGCGCTTATCTTCAGCAAAGTTCAAATTTGCGGATGGGACATTTTTTGTGGTAACGCACATATATGATCAGCTTTTGACTATCTCACGTCAAGGAGGACGGTACGCACTCACCCGCGGTGTACCCTTTGCTGCAGGGAAGGTCACCTGCCCGCGGTATACCCTTTGCTGCAGCGAAGGTCACCCGACACTTACCTGCGAGCGTTTTAGAACCTAAAAAATGAGTTTACCAGGGCGGGTATCGCATACCCATGCCCTGACGAGTTTCTGACTGATTTCGAGCAGGCATTGATCGCAGGACTGCAGCTAGCGTTTCCTACGGCAGCCCACCAAGGTAGCCATTTTCATTTCACTTAACGCATGTGGGCTGCTGCACAAAGAGGCGGTCTGCAGACAGGTTACGCTCAGGATAGCGCTGTAAGATCGCTCATAAGGATGTTGGTGGAGCTGGCAATCGTACCAGTGAGTGATGTTCCACGTGCTTGGGCACACCTACTTCTAGAAGGGACTTCTCTCGGTGTCGCCGGCATTGTGAATGTGCTTGACAATTTTGGCGGCACGTGGATAAATGGTAAGTTTCCTCTCCAGGAATGGAACTAGAATGGCAACAGGGGTTCCGGACATGGATGGACGAATGGATAGGGAAAGAATTGTGGCAACTAAGACGAGATTGGAAGATTGGTGGAAAAGATCGAGGGAGGGGTGAAAATACCGATAAAAATAAGCAAGGGTAACACTTTAAAAAGGGGGGGGTGTTAAAACAAAACTTTTACAAATGAAAAAAGAATGAAATGTTAGGCTAGGTGGCGCAAGCTGCCGCCCGTTGCAAAGGGTATAGCCATTACCATCCATCCATGCATCGAACAACATCGAATCATGGCACAGAAAAATAACGCCATGTCCAGCAGGGCACACCCCAACATTTATTCCTTCACTGACCTTATCAAGAAGGATGAGGCGCTGTGCAGGGTCTCTATACATTCAGCAACTGGCAAAAGGCAGTGCCGCGCGTGGCCGAGTCCACAAGTGGGTGAACAAAGACCGAAAACTTTGTGAGCTGGAGGGCCAGCTTGTCAATGGCAGGATCTCGCTTTGTGACTTTCTAAGGAGGGCGAAGGCATTCTCTGGCTTTTGAATGGTCCGTGTTTAGTTGCTACGGTGATCTTAAATAGTTTAACCAATTACCATAAAGTTTACGGAATTGTAGATCATTTCCTGCGCTGATAATGCTTGTGGGAACAAAGCTCCAGAATAAAGCTTTACCGAGCATGGGATCGCATTGGGGTGCGGTGACTCATTCTGCGGCAAAAGATGTTTTGTACTATGCGTCTCGAGAAAGTCGTTTAGCAGCCTAACGATTAGACAAACGGTTTAAATGGCATAATACTTTGCGAATCACTTGTAACATGACGGTATGGAAAACAAAATATTTCAGTGAGCATATTTCGAATACAATGAATGCTATGCAAAAGGGTTAAAATGATCTATGCGAGGGTGGGCTGATCGTTGGCTGCTCCTGCTGGTTGTGCTCTTGAGTGGTGGCGGCGGCGCGTTGTGAGTGACAAGGTGCACAGTAGGGCGAGAGACCCACCGCGGCCGCTGCTTTGTGATGCTGCCGGTGCGGGTATTAAGCGATCGCCAGTTAGTCTTGGCGTAGAACATGATATTAAGTGTTCGCAGCGGTGCACATTGCCGCAGTTAGGCTACGAAAATGGATCGACGATCATGTCTGACCTGTAATATGTACAATGGCGAATTTGGCGGGATTTTCGTTTGTTTGCGTGCTTGTTTTGTTTTAATCTGTTTTCTTTCTCATATAACAATTGCTATGGAGTAGCCGGCACTGTTTTTAACAGTTCCAACATATACCTTATTTTATGCATTTATTAATGCAGAAAGAAAGAAACTGGTCGAAATGCCAAGAGCACTCTAAAAAGGATGACACGCAAATTGTCAAACTATATGTTTAAACGATACGGGTTGAAACGCGAAGTACATATTTTGAGAGAGTTTAATTAAACATATAAGGATTTAAATGAAAGCCAGTTCAACCTAGAAGGGCATAAATAAGAAAGGTTAAAGCGCAAAGAGCGTTAGGCGAATGGTTTGAAATACGGTGTTCAATTGAGAACGGGTTCAAATGAGACGGGTCCAAATGAGAAGGGGTCGAGAAGCGAAAGGTTAAAACGCGAAGGGCGTTTTGCGAATGGATTCAGATGGGAACGGGTTCAAATGAGACGAGTACAAATGAAAAAAGTTTAAACACGAAAGGTTAAAAAGCAAAAGGGCGTTTTGCGAACGAGTTCAAACGAGAAGGGTTCGAATAAGAATAGGTTCAAATGAGACGGGTATAAATGAGAAAGGGTTGAAACGCGAAGGGCGTTTCGCGAATGGGCTCAAACGAGGTTTCAAATCAGAATGGGTTGTTTCGAGATACACCCTTCACAACACAAGTAATTTATAGCTGCACAGCTTGCTTATGAGAGCTACAAAAGAAGTCACCTTGAAGCACGATGTTTCGTGTGCGTGATGGTTCCAAAGAAACGCCAATTTTTGACGTGGTTCTCATATTGTTTTTGTATCTCTGCAAGCTGCCAAAACATCGTTATAAAATTAGTATTTTGAAACAGACATTTTAAGATACTTCCTTGTGTTACAAAAAAATACACAAATCTTTGCTTTTTAGGGATTGTAACTGTTTTATTTGTCATATTCATTTCCTTTATCAAACATATTGTACAGCTCAATTTTAACGTTTGCAAAGTAGCGCAAAATAATTATGTCTTGACAATATCAGCGGGTGTGCGAGCACCGCATCAGTGCAGTGCAGCATGCCAGCTCAAAGTTAAAACATGATGGAGCAGAAATTCTGATACCTAAAATAAGAGGGATAACCCAAGAGGGACTATGCCCCTGCATTTTAAAAAAGCCACCGTCCCTGCAAAATTCAAAAACAAAAATATCTCAAAAATGTCCCCCACTCAGGGAGACTGACCTTGAATTTAAGGGAGACGCCGTCTCGCTTACTGTAAGAGTGGTGGTGTCTTACTTAATTAATAAGGATAATCGCAATGTAATATGAAGAAGTCTGTCGTCTCCCTTAGAGTTAATATAAAAAACAAAGAAATATTCCTCTTATTAAGTGGGACCGGGCTATGAGTGTAAGTTCAGCGCCCCTTGCCGGCGCACTCTCATTGGCCGAAAGAAAGGAAAGTGGGCGGTGGTTAGCCGTGAGGGAGCATCGGCAGGATTGGGCAGGGTGGTCAGCCAACGGGTCGAGAGGACTTTACTAACAGTACGGAGAGCCCGAGGGCCAGTTGCCACGGCAAGCTCCTCCCATGTCCTCTTGTAACCGACACCAACGCCTCGTTGTCGCAGAGTATCACTGCTCCGTCGGGGGCCAGTTGTGCAGCCACAAAGAGAGCCTTGGCCTATCTCTCATAGATGGTGGAAGAGGATTCCGCCAGGATTGCTAAGTTGCCTTGTTGTAAGGCACTCCCAGCCCAACCGAGCTGGCGTCAGGCACCAAAACCGATGTGGCCGGGAGCCACAATGCGCCATGGAAAGCAGTGTGGTAGTTTCTCCCAGATGACCTGGAGCGTCGGGAGGTAATCTGGGGGTAGGGGCTTGCCTTTGTTTATCTTCCTGAAGAACGGGGTGAGGGCATGATAGTATCCCCGGTATAAAAACAAAGTAAAGCACGAGAGGCCCTGCCGCGCACTGCAGTCTTTCTCAGATATCGTCGTTGGAGTAGCTTGAAAGCTGTTCCCAGATTCCGAATCCTGTTCTGCGTGTGGACAATCATTGGTACTTCTGATTCCGAAAGGAAGCCCAAAAACTTGATCACCCTTGTAGGCTCCAGCTGAGCGTCCTTAATGTTGATGCGAAAGCCGCACTGCTCTATGTCTGCAATGAGTCGTCTGGTCTTGGCAGCAAGAAAGGCAGGGCCTCCATAGCCTGTGAGCCAACAAATAAATTGTCCAGGTGGGACAATTTTCGAGTATCTCGCAGAAATGATTGCCGTGGACGGCCTTCCGCTTTCTTTCACCAACGGGCGTCGGGTTTAACAGGCTAACACAATCTCTAAAGCTAGAACTGAATGTAATGTCACCAAGAACGACGAGCAGAGTCCTCGAGGACTTGGCGAAAACTGTCCATGCTCTCTCTGGTCGATGACCTCGGGCAATGCGCGTGTCACTCGCTCCATTTCATCATGGACTTGTGGACAGGTAAGACGAGGAAGTCTGTGCTCGGCATCAAAGTACAGTACGTTGCCAACTGGGAACTGAGGACGTGCACACTCACTTTCAAGCACTTCCTCGGCCATCACACTAGGAAGCCCATTAGAGAAGCGTTCGAAAAGGACCTGCTCGAACGTGGTGTTCGAAAGCAGATTGGATGCGTTGTCTCTGATAACGCGTCCAACATATGTAAAGCTTTCAATATGTCGATGTTGTTGAAAGACAAGTGGCATGTCACCGGAGCTGATGATTCCGACGTCGAAGTTGAAGAAGCGAGCCTAGTGGACTACTGCAGATCTCAAAAAATTGTTGTTTCAGCGGCACTCAATCCATGCCATCGGATTAGGTGCGCAACGCAAACGCTCCAGCTCGAGCTGAACCCGGCACTTCGAAGCGTTGATGCCGCTAAGGAGCTCCTGGACATCCTTAGCCCGGTCGTGAGCGTCTTTAGGCGTTCCTCCTTCTGGAATGGGAAGCACTGCATGATTACGAATAAGACAGGCCTAACGATTCCTGGGGACATGGCAGTCAACACTAGACAGAGTTATCCTCCAGCCTTCTATCCCTTCAGAAACCATTTCCGAGCTCTCCCAGTATCTGATTGCCCTTTGCCCATTCTTCCATTCTTTTTACAATCTGCAGCTAGCCGGTAGATCACTGATGTTACTGTGATTGGTTGGTATGATGCGATACTGTCTTTGTCTCCTTTGCCCTTATATAATAGTCTCATCCGGCCCTTCGTCAAAGAGCTCTAGGAGCTGTCGACCGTGTCTTTGCTGTTGTGTGCTCCGTTGATGCCTTTGCAAGGCCAGCATTAAAGATTTTGCATGCCATTCAACGGCTACTTTGCCTGCGGGTGGTGCTACCATCCCGGGGGCTCCACATACCAGTATTTGGACCCTCCACCAGAGCAACGTACAAAGGATAAGCATTTGGCAGAGGCAGAGGAGGGAACATCCCTACAACCTGTGAGAGGCATAAATGTTCTGTCCATTATCATGACCATCCCTCGATCCAATCGGGTTGACGGATTCGTGCCTATCAGCACTGTGTTTGCGTAGGTGTGATGCGCCAGCTTATGAAGTTGCGGTCGAAAGCGAAAAAATGGCTTTACTCACGACGCGTTGAGCTCGTGCCATTTAGGTCACCCTTTTTGGACGGCATGTGCACAGTGATAATTGTAAAAAAGAAATGTAAATATCGCCAAATGTTCGTCAAAAAGAAATGTTCGAGAAAAAGAAAAATAGTAAGTAAGCCCACGTTGCAGATCGAACCCAGGTCCGCTGCGTATAAAGCAGACATATTTCCACTATGTTACGCCACCGCTTCAGAAACTAGTTTTGACCATTCGTTTTATACGAGACTCAACAAGTTTTGTGTCGTGCGTATAGCCATTTCCGGTCGAGATGCACGACGTAGTGCGCATAGCTCTTCGAGTAAAGCTATACGCACGAGCTCGTGCACCTTGACTGGAAATGGCTATACGCACGACGTGGAGAGCTCTTGCCATTTGGTGACCCTTTTCGGGCGGCGCGTGTATCACTGTGGAGCTCGTTAACCCACTCACCCGCCTGCGTTCACGCCGCTTCGCGGCGACAGTCTGCGGCTGCTAATAACAGAACTATTAACCGACTAGCCGCCCCCCCCTTACACGCCGCTTCGCGGCGTCCAGCCGGCAACCCAAGCTCCGCTCTTCCCACTGGGCACTTCCGGAAAGAGAGTCCCATACCATTTCAGCGAAGTTTTGTCGACAACATTCGTTTTTTTTTGTGTGTTAATTGTAAAACAGGAATAACGTAAATATCGCCAAATGCCCAATAAAAAATTAAGGAAAACAAAGTAAGCTTACTCTGGATCCAACCGGGGTCCGCTGCGTATGAGCAGACACCTTTCCACTAGGCTACGCTACCGCTTCGGAAACTCGTAACTATCCGTTTTATACGAGTTGCACGTCGTGCGTACAGCCGTTTCCGGTCGAGGTGCACGAGCTCATGCGTATAGCTTTACTCTTCTGTGAAACGCCCGCTTTAACCCGCAAAGACTGGTAGCGTCGAGAAGACTACGCCACTACCCTTTCCTGTTAAGAGAACCGTGCAATGGGCTTCTCCAAAACACGAATCTCAAACTTGTTAAAGCCGAAACATCATTATCGCATGACCATAGCGCGTAAAGAAAACAGCTTGTATGAACAATTTTTATCGCACTTCGAACACATTTCTTGGTATATTTCGGACTGGGCTGTCCTCGTGCTTTAACTTAGACTCGGGTTTACCAAAATGCTTCAAAAGGTATCAACTTGCTATCAACTTTGCACCCCCTTCTAAGTAAGCAGGACATAGTTCTACGTCAAAATGTTGTGAAGCTGTATCAATGAGAACTTGATCGGAACACCATGTCTGACTACAACTTTCATTTTAGTGAGGAAAAGAAAACGTTTGCAGTGGTGGAGTTTCTTAAAGACAACAGTGTGGAGGCTGTCCCGCTCGTCATGGGTCATCAAGGGCAAGCGAGGCAAGCAGCTATGCTACTGGCGAGAAAACATGTCCCGAATGGAAATCAAAAATTATCCGCAAGTGTCTGCCCCTGACGGAGGCTGGCCACACTACACTGTGAAGATTTTGACAAGATGCAGCGAGTTTTCTTTTGTGCTTTGTACACTTTGGATGACGACGTTGAGAGGATGACATATCGGGCGACGGCAGTGCCTCAGTCAGAGCCCTGGGCCTCGGTTCCTCGGAGGGCTTGGTTCCTCGGAAGCGGCAGCTTCTACTTTGACTGGGCTACCTCCTTGAAGCCTGATGCGTCGACCCCAGTGAGCAACAGCGCCATCATGTTCCTGGGGCTCCTTCATGCAACGATCGAACGGCGTGCCAGATCCCCATAGATGCTGCTGACCCGCCCAACCCGACTCCACGAAATCTCGACATCTGCGAATCGGACTGCCATCCTCCCCAATACCAACGATTCATGTCGTCGTCATCTTGCATGTATATGCTCATCACATTATCATGTTCACAGACGCAGCACCGCGGGCCTCTATGGTACGGGCTGCTGCCTTTTCGCGGTGCCGCGGCTCTCCAGAGCCAAATAAAGGCAAAAAAGGCATCTACTAATTTTGTGAAATCACATGGACTTTATTTACTCTTTGTTAGCATACTTGTTCACATCAGCCTTCATTGCGTCCCTTTTTCGAAGTGCAGCTGCTCTGTTCTGTTCGGTGAGCTTTATTATCCCGTTGGTGACAAGTTCCCATTTACAGTAATGGTCATGGCAGAGGTTTTATGCACTAAAATTGAATGCCAGAAAACATTGTTCATCACAGGGCATAAACATGTTTAACAGAATTTCTAGCCTGGGCTCGAGTTCTTTATTTATTTTCTTCTTTCACGAGCTGTATATACTGTAAAGTACCGAGCAAGCGCCCACTCAAAATTTGGAGGTAATCGCGAAAGGTGAGGCATGGGCGCTTTTTAGGTCATCAATTTTACATATTTCTGTACTGTGCATAATTTTTCATATGTTAGAAAACTTGGGCGTGGGGAGATGCCCGGTATTCTAACGGTATATACAAAGTATGAATATAGCCCAATTGACCGTTTGTGTAGCAAAAAATGTGCCTGTGATGTCTCGGCTGTTGTACATCGAGACTCAGGTTCTGTCCAATCATATTTCAGTCCATTATTGGGAGTGGGAGGGTACATATGGTCTTTTTTTTCTCTGTAGAGACACCTACAAGGCGAAAAGAAAAGCAGGTGAGGCCGAGACTCTTTCCTGTATCGAGACAACAGATGCTGACGGACCTGACGACGAAGGCGATTATAATTATATTTCTAAAAACTGTGTTGAAGAGAAGAGAACAATGTTGTAGTATCACGTGTCGTCGCACCCCCCCCCCCCCCCCCCCCTCCTCCTTCCTAAAGTCTGGAATTCACCCAAAAAGTTCGGTGGGAGATCAAGGTAAGAAATACTAAAAAAAAACTCACCGTTTTTTTTTTCTCTGCTGGTCTAGCCTAGCGGGACAGGATATATAACAAATATCGCCAGAGTTATGCTTATGCCCAAAACTCATTCGAAACAACAACAATTGCGCAGCCGAAATTTTGATCCGCGTAACTAGAGAGGCCCCATGTTTGCTGGTCTAACTGGATATAAACCCTGCATACCCCTTCTGTCAATCTGAGTTGTGAACACCATCAGGTTCCTTGCTTGAGCAACCATTTCTTACATGAAAGTGTCCTTCAAAGCCGCAATTTTATGCCTCTAGCCTTCGCTGGCGTGCAGGCTCAACAATGAGCCTGCACGTCAAATAGCGGTTAAGATGAATAAAGTGCAAAGCAGGTCAGCAAACCTATAAAATATAATCAAAGGGGAGTGGCAAGCTGGAAGAGAAATATTGATCATCTTGTCAATTACGAGTTGCAGGCTCTTCCGCAAATTTCTTTGTTTGGTGTGTGCAGCCTGCATACAACACCGGTGGCAGGCTGCACTGCAGCAGTGAAGATGACATCTCTTCCTGCCATCCTATTTGTTTTCCTCTGACAACAATGTCACCTGACCGGACGAACTGCAGTTGTGAAATTCCAGGAGAATGCCTGTATTTTCGCTGAGGGTATTTTTGCGCAAGACATCCTTTGTTGTATTTTAGGTAAGTAATAGAACAAACCCTCCTTCTGGAAACAAGAAGAAGGTTCGGCTTGTTACTTAAGGTCTTTTGTGTTGGCTACAACCCTTCTTGGGTGTTGTGCGCCGACAACATTCCTGAAAAATGGGCTTTCGCTGACCTCGCGATCCACAAAATGGTGTGTTATTCAGTGCGAAGCATTTCTGGACGAACCTATTTTTACTTCGGACGTTGGTTGGTCGATTGGTTGTGGGCTCTGTCCGGAACCACGAATGCGCGAAAGACGCCAAAAGGCAACTTTCGCGCATTCTAACGTCGGCACAATGTCTTGAAAAAAAGAAAAATAAAGAAGGGGAACGTCAATCGACGGGCAGCACAAGGAAGACGCAGAGAACCGAACGTCGGCACGAGCTTTTGAAAAAGGGGAACGCCAATCAACACCCCTCCAGAGAAATTTGCTACACCCCGCCCAGATTTAGAATTCTGAATAACTCCCTGGATGAGGTGTCCCTCGATCACGTGATTACGCGACTTTGTGTCGCGTGATGATCACGTAAAATTAGCACTAACCTTAGGACAAATTTACGTGCTCACATGACACAGTCACGCAATTGTGAACATCTTAATTCAACAAAAAAAAAGTTTCAGGACAGTTTCACATCAGTTACGGAGAAACATTTACGTAGTACAAGACACTGCAAAATTCTTCGCTTTTCAACGAGAATCTGTGCAACTCAGCCATGTGTTTTGTACATATTGATCGTTCCATTTCTTTTTGAGGGGGATATAAAAAAACACAGTTCTGTTTGTGAACAAAAGATTATTCTGTTATCTCATTAAATTTTATTGGCAGTAGCGTCGTCCGACCTTGGGGTCGCAATAATTGTGGAGGATGAGCGAAGCAAAGCTTTCTGCAATCTCCTTCATTTTTATGTCACTTCCTCCAATCTTGCAATCTCAGTATCGAGGAAGACGCAGCTTTTGTAGGGGTGGGCAATGTCTCTGTGTTTTATAGGAAATGTGTTTCTTGCCCATAAAGTGTGGTGGGCGATGTCTTGGTGATGAGCAATAGCTCAGGATGTTATGGTAGGTAGAGTGTAGAGTAAATAACTCTTGTTTTAATTTACCTTTAGTAGCAGCCAGCGGATCTCAAGACAATGAGACTTCCAGCAGCACACACGCTAGACAGACTTTGCCAGCCCCCCGTGAGTGTTCAGCACTATACCACAAATTCATTGTTGGAATGGTTTTGCCTAATGAAGAATTAAATTATGTTCCTTTTGTAGTATGTCAATGGCATGCAGTTAAGGATGGCCGGCATGAAATAGAAAACTGCACGCAAAAGGGAAGAAATAAATATGACACAGATGACATAAAAGAGTATTCCAAATTCCATAGCTTGCTCTAGCAAGGTTATTGGCAGATAATGCCACGTGAGAACACAGGTCTCAAGCATGATTTTGAAACAGTGCACTATGTTTACGTCTCCATCATTAGTATTTCCACACAACAGCCATGGAGACAGTTTGGTCACTAGAGGAGACTTCACCAGCAAACCTGCCTCTGGAGTCACACATTTCTCCAGCATTTGCAGTGTGAACTAATTTTAAGCCAGATTCAAATAGTCACATGCACCTGTGATCAAAAGAAAATATATCATGAGACGATTGGAGCATGCGAAACGTCGGCAGTATTTTGGAGATTACTTCTCCGGAAATATTTGAAAAACATTGTCTTCAGAGAAGCTTAAGATAATGACTATACATTTTTAAATATAGTGTTACGGTGCTATAATTAAGACTAAAAATTGATGCTGGCCAGCTGCGGTAGAAACATTTGAATATTTACTGACCGGGCGCCGCAGACTAGAACATACTCTTCTTTGTTGTTTGTATCAAAATACCGTAGCTCCTGTGATCTCTCTAGAGCAGACAATTCTTTGTGGGAGTGCAGGTTAATTGTAGCATATCCTAGAGTAGACGAAAACATTTCTCCAGCATAATTCTTAGCAATTTTGGAATGTAACCAGATATTGCAAGTAAGGGGTATCATTGCGCATTAAATATTTCCCACTTACAAATTATGTTTTATTTTCAACAAATACAGCTACAGGGTGTTTCTAAATAACGTTGCGACTCTAAAATCGTCCGCAAAGATCAGAAACTCGCAAGTATCAAGTGAAAACTTACCTCGAATAAGTCTTTTACTAGTCAGATATTGAGCACTGAAATTTTAAGTCTCAATTCCGAGTACAAAATAATAAAAAATGCCCCATGCTACTATGTTGAGTTCGGCAGTGGCGCGCAAGCAGTGCATACACTAACCGTCTGTTATTGCAGTTTCCGTGGCCATACAAGGATCCAATCGCTTCAAGAATCACCTTGTCATCATCCGACCCTGATAACACCTCGTGACGCAACCATCAAACACCAGGGCGACACCAGCGGCGGATTTCTCCGTAAAAGGAAGACTAGTCTACCGGCCTGGTCTTCAGTTCGGCAGTGGCGCGCAAGCAGCGCATACACTAACCGTCTTTCATTGCAGGTGAGCATTACTTTTCTGTCTAAAAGAGAATATACATATACCTGTTTTGCGCACTGCTGCCGACCACAGCACATTGTTATTCTTTTGTGTTTTGTTTTTGTGATCGGTCTTCTTAAAGTGCCAAATTTCTGCTGTGTAG
>JAZHYW010008463.1:0-35289 GCA_037355805.1 Ixodes ricinus | reverse complement strand
CGGAATGCTGGAGAGGAAAGAGCAGACGGAATGCTAGAGAGGAGAGGAGGAAACTTCCTCTTTTCTCCAGCATCTCGTCTGCTTCCTCCTCCCCGGCCTTCCTTTCCCTCGCCTTACCTTCTTGAGTTGTAACAGACTATAGTTACGTGGAGTACAGACGAAGGCAACGCCAGACGAGGGGAGAAAGCCCAAGCACAAGGAAGGAGAGAAACCTACTCTCCTCTCTAATGTTCCTAGTGCTCTCCCTTTCTCCCCTTGCCCTCTTCTCCTGTCCTACCTTCCTAGTGCTTGCCCTTTTTCCTTGCCTGGCGTTGCTTCGCCTACACTGCACACAACTAGCGACGCGAACTATTAGAATTAGCATTGTGTGCGACCAAAAGTGTCCCTGGGGTGGAGGTTTGCGATTCGCCGAACCATAGCTTCCTGCATACTGGTAATGCTTACCCTATCGCCGGTTAACAGGGAGGTAGAGGCAAATATTGTCAATCAGGACAAGGCAAATTTTGTTTGTGACATCACGGACGGAAACCAAGAAAGGGCACCACCGAAACATCTCGGAGCTAATTGAAGTGGAGCATAAATAGCTCTGATGACTGCCCGGTCCAGTTCTCTAGCTGTGCAAGGGCCACTAGTTCTCTCACTCAAACTGTGCTTTGGAGCTCTTCATCCTGGTACTTGGGCCACAAGTTGTGCTGGCAGGCTTGCAGCACCAGCTGAAGGAGTTGAAGGCCCACTTCTGAAAATACAAAGCATAAAGGAAGCCATCACTTGGAACAACAAAAAAGAATAAAATCATACAAATAATTAGAGTAGAGCTTTAAAGATTCATCTCAACCACCCAGGTATTGTGAAGACAGATGGACCTTGCAGAACAGTAAGCCTAAAGCGCTGTTCACACATATTCAACCGAGTTAAACCGAGAGAGACCAGACCGGTCTTAGGACCAGTTCCGCTGCAGCGCACCCAGTCCTAACACGTCGTAAGGGGCTTAAAAACCAATCTGGTCTCTCCCAGTCTTACTCGGTTGCGTATGTGTGAACGGCGCCTCAGTCACATTGCAGGCACCTCGGTCTGGTTTACAACCTGATAACTCGGGATCAAAGGACAAAAAATTGCAACAAAGCCAAGTTACAATTAGTGGCCCATAAGACAATAACCTCTAAATATTTAAAATGCATTGACAAAGAAGATGAGCACGGCCATGACAACCTGCTCGACTCACAATACCAAGTTAAGTGTCAGTCAACCAGACAATGGTCTTATGCCCTTGAAAACTGTGGCTCGGACAAAGACTACCACCAAAAAGATACCCCGTCACCATGCTAAACCCTGCTCTACAAACGGAAGTGTGAAGAGGAACCTAGAAGGGCCACATGAAAGCACTTGCCTCTCAAACCTTAGCTCCACCACAGAAGATGGTCTACTTACTTTGATAAAAAGGACGTAGCCTTGCAGCTATTATTTCAACTATCCGCTCACGTGATGGTATACCAAACATCTATATCAGATTGAAGACATAGTTTGATGGTCAAGTTGACTGACTGATTACGGAGCAAATTGCACGGAACAGAGGAGCCTGCTTTGATCTGTTGGTCAGCAATTGTGTGTTAAAAAATTTAAAGGCACTTAACCACTTTCTTTGACAGTCTATTTATGGTAATAACTCAATCTATCACTACTATCGCTACTTAAATCGGCATCAGAAATCGATTCCTCGGGAACTATTGCAGACACGCCCAGATTTATGACCGTAAATAAACTATCGCAGACAGTGATTTAGTGCCCCTTAAGAAAAAAGGAAGACAAGTCCTTCTAATACAATGCCTGTATGTGTAGCGAGCTTCAAAGAAACTTCTGGTGCAGCTAAATGGCTTTTGATCGCCTTGTGAATGTGCATAATGGTGCATTTGCACAAAAGATCATTAACTTTGGAGACAACCGAGTATGTCGTAGAGCTGCGAAAAGGAAAAAACGAGAAGGAGTAGGTAGTGCAGAAAATCCAAGCGAGCATTCGCACAATTGAGTTGGAGTTGCCGGAGTCTTTTCTTTTTCGAGCGTGCTGGCGACCTTCGGAAACTCATCAAACAAAAAGCATAAATATTTTTTTTTAAAAAGGCGCCCTAAAAGCGCCTTTTTAGGGGGGGGAAATGCAGCTGTTAACTGCATTCCCCCCTCCCTAAAAGCACGGAGACAAAGGAGGGGGTCTGGCCATTCCGACAAGACAACGGACATTCTGTAGGCCGGTCACAAATTCTCCTCGGCTCCCCACAAGCTCGGAGGATTTGCGAACATCTGTGACACGGAGCACGTGACCTCAAAGCTCGATGACGTTTAATCCTCTGCTTGGGGAGAAACTTTGTCATGCGAATACTCTATTAAGTACTCGCATAAGGATGTTGGTCTGAACTCGTGAGTTTTGATTGATCCTGCTTTGACTGCTCAAAACTGATCTCGTTTTAGCAACAGAAATTAACTGAAATGAAACGTTTGTAATGGCTGTTTCACAAACTTGTGACTGCTTGTGACCGGAGAGGAAAAACAGATTTTAATCTCTTGCGACTGCTTAGAATTGGTAGTGCCAATACGCAGTCATGGCCAATTCGTCTGGGCCCGCATCGCACCGGTGCAGTGTGGTTCGTGGTACACGAAAGGCTAGAGGGGAGCTTCCTTCTCTCCTTGCCAGCCTTTCGTGTACTGAAGTGGAAAGAGCTTACTGCACTGGATGGGTGCGGTGTGCCCCAGATGAATAGGCCTTTAGTAAGAAGTTTTACGAGGCTTAAAATCCGTTTTGTGAGCTTTACTCTGGAAAAGAAAGGATGTAGGTGCGCATGCCCAGGCGAGTGAGATTGTTTCCAACTGCTCACAGGACACCACCGCATCTCGCCACGTGAGACCGCCCCAACTACAACCGAACCCTGAGGCTGAGAGTCTCTAGCACAAGCACGGAGGTAGGTGCTGCTCGCTCTGCGGTACCAGTTCCTGTAAAGTTCCTGTAAAGGCTCCCTACGGGAGCCAGAGTTGCGTGTTCATCCCCGTAGTGCCGTCTTTCCTGCATGGCATGTTGATCCTGCTCCTAACGTGACCGAATTTGGTGAATATCGGTGCCACACGTTCAAGGCGCGTTCAAAAGCAGGGGAACATACGCCGGGGCGCCGGGCAACGTTTACTTTCCTGCACGGCATTTGAGTCTGCTCCTCACGTGATCGGATCTCGGCGAATAGCAACGCGGCGGCTTGTGGAAAACAGACGCCCAACTCTGGCTCTTGTGAGGAGCCTATACAGGAACTCTAAGTGCCCGGAGCTTTCAGCACCATTCAGCACCACCGGTGCTTGCTATGGAGAGTTTAAAAGCTCCTTCCAACATGCAAGTCGTGAATCACAGGGCCTACACGGGGGCCGCCCCTACCAAGCAGCTCAGCTATATTAAGCTCACTTATGGCAATAAAAGCTTGTGTTGGTTCTCAGGAGATAAATGCGGGCAACACCCAGAACCACGTCCAATATTGCTGCCCGCCGATAAGAATGACCGCCACCTAATTCTCAGCAGTTCACCCGCTCCCACAATGAGCGCCTTCCTACAATTCTCTGTATGAATGCACATCCACCGTCTTAACCCACCACTGTCTAGAGCAGGGGTCTCAAATTTATTTGAGTGTGGGGGCCAGATAGCGAACACCCCCAAAGGAAGAGGGCCAACAGAGGCGGGGGGGGGGGGTTAACGTTTTGCTATTTTGGGGCAAAAAAAACAAACAAGCAGCACTGATGTTTCACGGTGCAAAGCAACTGACTGTTTCAGTGACCCCTTAGAGATTTTTTAGACAGAGAACCTTATGCTTTCTGCTTTTTGTAAGCTGATCGTTTTGCCCTTTGGTTCTTGTTTGCATATACGACTACTTTGGGCCCACACCTTGTCATAAAAAGATTTAAAACACCACCATATCACAGTACTGGCAGTTTTCAATAGAACGAGAACTCACCAGGGTCAACAGGCATAGAAAAAATATTTCATGCTGCCGTTTTTGCTTTTTGGACAATTTCTATAGCAGCATTATAAGAAAAATTTGTGTATTTTAAAGGTGCTGTCTGACAGCTAGAAGCCCGGGCTCATGGCTTTATCTTTGGCCGTTGCTCCTGCTGTGCAAGAGTTCACGCAGCCGAGGTGCCTCCATGAGCAAAAAGCTCGCACTTGTATACCCAGTAAGGGTATTGCCATCCCACTGGATGTACATAAGCCTGAGAAGCAAGTTTTTAAACAAAACAATACTCGGTCCAAAAAAGAGAAAGAAATAATAGTGCAAAATTTGTACACAGAGCAGAGCTCCTTTTTCGATCAGAAATGAATTGACAATACAAAAAATATTTTTATAGCGCATGCGGCGCTCGAGTGCTGCATCCCAGAATGTCGTCTTTGGGACCCCTGGGGCCCTATGCTACATCACGGGACCAAGCGGAACCAAGGGACCAAGACAAAGTTTTCTGCTGCGTAGGTCAGTGCCGTGCCACTGACAAATCGCAGCAGATAGTGTTGTCCTGGTTCCTAGGTCACACTTGGTCATGTTGTGTGGCATAGGGCCCCTGGTCTAGAGACTTGAGTGCAATGCAGTGCCCGAACGGTGTATGCTGTTTACATGAACGCATTGAATGCGATAATTGGAGTCGATGCATTCAGT
Organism: Ixodes ricinus; assembly: GCA_037355805.1. Taxonomy (NCBI): domain Eukaryota; kingdom Metazoa; phylum Arthropoda; class Arachnida; order Ixodida; family Ixodidae; genus Ixodes; species Ixodes ricinus. Next base: position 30,619 of record JAZHYW010008463.1, on the reverse strand, counting down.
GCTATAATGGGGGTGCCCGTTATGTCGTTGTACACATAGTTAATTGTACAGTCAAGAACTAACATTTCTGGACCACGGGGGCTGTACCGATATGCATTGCTCCGCCCCATGCTGTCGAGACCGGCGCTTGGCGGATGCGCATCCTTCCATATTCGCAGGGATGCAGATTCTTCAGTTTCTGGCAGCCACGTAGCGATTTTCAATAACTTGCCGTGTGGTGCCGCTTCAGAAGCATTCGTGTCTAGCTCCGCCAAAGATTCGCACGAAGTAGCGCTGGCCTGGCAGGCAGCGCCTCTAAATCAGCCGGACGGCGGCACGCGCCACTTTTGTGGTAACACACTATGCCCGACTCCGACCTCAAGACCGATTTCTTTATTCACATTAAAAAACACATAAGCATTTTCTCCTGCTGGCTGACTTCTCCAAGCGAACGGTAAAATTACCGTTCACTGTAATTATTTGTTCCAGGCATCGCAGCATACTTGTAGAGGGATGCCACCAACTGAGGTCAAGCACGGAGTCTCCTACTTTTCTCTTATGCTGCTTTTACACTGGCATTCGAATCGCAAGTGCAAAGCGGGTTCGCTCGTTTTCGTCATCAAATCTACGTGAACTGCCTCGCAAATACGGTTCAACCACCAATGTGAATGAAGCATTACTGCCACCCGTAAGGCTTCGGCCGTGCTACCGGCCTTTTGTGCTCAAGAATGCCTTTCAACAACCGGCAAACCATTTTATGTTTGAAAGGTCAAAGTAAACGATTATTCCACATCAGAAAGCTTGGATGACTCGGCTCCTGGTATTTTACAATATTCAGCAACATTCTCGGCGCGACATGGCCTTAATGTGTATGAGCCTTCTATTTTCGAGTGCACCTCACGATAACACTGTCGCAAGGGTTGAAAGTGTTGAGTGATAATCAGTCATCATATTCTTTGTTATTGGGTAAAGAACGTTACCAAAAAAAGCGGCATGCACCACTGCTACCGAGATCGGCGAATACTTCTTTCTCGCTGCAGCCAGCCAGGCCAGCCGGCGTGGCTTCTTAGCTTAAATCCCGTGCACAGCTTGGCGCGGATACTTCCGAAGCGGCAATACGGGGCACATTATAGAGAATCGCACCGCGGCTGCCGAAAATGAAAGAATCGGCATCTATGCAAGTATGGAAGGACACTCACGCACCAAGCGCCAGTCTCGACGTGCCATCAGAGAGCATACGAAATGCATATCGGCCACCACTCCCGTGGTCCGGAAAATTTTGTCCCAGACTGAGCATAAATGAAGTTTTGACTCAACAGATCATGCTTGCATTCGTGACAATGTGCTGACGGGATTGGAATATACCAGCCCCCCCCCCCCCAAATCAAAATCCTTGCTACGTGCCTAGCTGAGAACATGGCGGCGGCCAATCTTGTTTTATTGGCGGCGGCGAAAAGTGGGCACAATCTCGGGTGTCCCTCCGTAATTTCCTTTTGAGAACAAACGCAAACTTTTCTTGCCACTGTAAGTAAGTTGAATATTCGCGACTCCAGCAAAATCAAGGCCGCGTAGCGGCAACATTGAGAAGCTCAGGAAAGGCTTATAACAGATATGAAGTGGTCAGAGGTATATGGAAAGGAGTGATGGTACCAGGACTGTCTTTTGGCAATGCAGTACTGTGCATGAAATCTGAGCTTCAATCAGGGTTAGAAATTCGACAGAGAAGCGTAGGCAGATTGGCGCTGGGAGCACATGGAAAAACACCAAATGAGGGAGTACAGGGGGCATGGGATGGTCGTCTTTTGAGAGCAGGGAGGCAATTAGTAAGTTGAAATTTGAACAAAGGTTGACCGAAATGGATGATACGCGGTGGGCACAGAAGGTATTCAAGTATTTATACATGAAAAGTCTAAACACAAAATGGACAAACCGAACCCGAAAGCTTACATTTAAATACCTACACACTGGTGATGGGGCTGAGCAGACTACTTCAGTGAAAAAAGGGGTGAAAGAGGCAGAAAGGAAAATGTGGGAGGGGAGAATGCAGGAGAAATCAGCTTTAACAGTGTACAGGTCACGAAAGCAGGACATAAGAAAGGAAAAACTGTTTGACAATTCACTGGGAAGTGCTTTGCTGTTCGAGGCAAGAACGGGAGTTTTGAGGACGAGGACGTATAGGGCTAAATTTCAGGAGACAGACACATTATGTGCCGCCTGCCATAATGATAGCGAGACACTAGAGCACTTGGTTTTGAAGTGCACAGGGCTTCGCCCTGCTCTCCCTGAGGGGGTGACTGATTTGGCCGGGGCTCTGGGTTTTACAGGCGACGATGGAAGGACGGAGGAGAAAAGGATTACAGTGACAAAGAGACGATTAGAAGATTGGTGGAAATTATCTAGGGAAAATTAAATGATGTACAACTAACTAGCACAGCTGGGGACAGGCGGGACAGAGGAAAATTGGGACTCCCTCCCGCGTGGCTCCGGCCCAAAGTCTCAACCCTGTCTCCCAGTGGGTCCGGTGCTGGGGTAACGCCGACAAGGTTGACCAGAGGAAAATTGGCGACTCCCTCGCCGGGGGGAAGAGGCAGGGGGGTGATGTTTTTAGTTTTTTGCCCGATCCCCCAAAGGTCATCCTGGTGATATCCCACACTGCCTGGTGATAGTTAGGGGAGAAAAATTGGTCTTAAAAAGGTGGGAGGAAACATGTTTTTGTCTTTTTAGACTTAGGCTAGGTGGCGCAAGCTACCGCCCGTTATAAAGGGTATAGCCATTAACATCCATCCATCCATCCATCCGGAGGTTGTTTCAACTCTGTCGTCTGCTATTGCTGCTTGGTTGTCGTAGGCAGCATAGAAACAAACATTGTTTCCAGTAATAATTTTTATGCTTTTGCCGTGTCATTCATACGCACTGACTAGAAGAAGGTTTCTAGCGTCGAAAAATCGCTTTGCTTTCATATGTAACACCGATCTTACGCTGTAGAGAAAAATTTATGGTGGTCAGCGTGCTGAAAGACAAAAACGACCTCCTTTCGTCTGCCATTTTGCCTGACCCCCATAGTTCGCTGGAGTCGCGAATAGCTGAGCTGCTTGGTGAGGGCGGCCCCCGCTGTGGCCCTGCGCATCGGAGGGAGTGCAGGAACGGCATCGGGAGCTCCGCAGAAAAAGTAGTTCTTACCTCAGCGCTGCTCCTGCTTGCACCGGAACCTCTCGTCCTTGTGGTCCAACCCTGATGGAAGTAGCGGTAGTGTCTTGAAAGCGGTTGGAAACAATCTTGCTCTCCATGGCGTGTGCAGTATTGTTCCTTCTGTTCTAGAGTGGCAAGGCCCAGAACTCTCAGCACTTTCTTGCATCCTGTAACTTCTTGCAGAGCATTAAAGACAGTGGTTAAGATCTTTATGCTCATCAGCAAGGCGTCCGCATGCGAAACACCGGCCAGAAAATGCGATTACAAGGTTCGGCTTGTGCCAGAAACGCAGGTTTTAACTTTGAGATCCGACACAACATGGCCAGTGGCGTCACGAGGGTCAGCGGCACCCGGGGCAATAGCCTGCCGCGACCCCCTGCCCCACCTTCGCTCTCGCGTGGCCGCTGCAACCCCCCTCCCCCTCCCTCCCTCCCCTCCCCCCCCCCCCCCGCTCTCGTGGCCCGCCGCGACCCCCCCCGAGCGCTGCACCCGGGGCAGTCCGCACCCCCCTCCCCCTTGTGACGCCACTGGTGCCATCCTAGCGTAGGACTTGATGCGCATTAACATGAATGTTGGCGCATCGGTTTAATTCTGAGAATAATTAAAGTCGATGCACTCAAGTCGCATTTATGTAAATGTGGCAAACCTGGACGAGATAAATGAGAATTGAAGGTAACAATACTAGGCAGGAGAGTGAGGGAGAGGAGGAAATGAGAGAGCGTGGGGACATCAGAATGCCGAGCTTTGGTTGGAATGATTAGTGAGTAGATCTAAATCTAGCTGCCATTGTCTTCATTGCACTCGTCGAACGAGTTAGAATGCGGAACACCAGCTGCTGGGGTTTTGCTCTTGCATCAGAATGTGTTCAACAGTGGAGACAAAGGCACCTGGCTTTAGGTCTACCCACAACTGATTCCAACCAGTGCTCAGCGTTCCGACGTCCTCACGCGTTCCTGTCTCTTCGTCTCTCTCAGTTGCTTGGGGCATAGACATACTGAAAAAATGAGACAGGCAAAGAAGGACAAACAATGTTTTTCAAATTGTGCTAGTCCTTGTTTTCGCCTCCATCTCCGGTTTGCGTATATTGAATAAAATAGAAAAATCTCACCTTTGTCAATAATAAAAAAAGTCATTTTTCTAGGACCATTAACCCTGTTCTTTGACGCTTTATTCTCGTTTTTAAATTTCTTAATTGCTATCATGACCTTAAAATAGGTAGTAAATAAGAAAATTTCAACTGGCAAGTGTTTTTTGGATATATCCGAAAACACTGAATCCTCTACGGCAACCAAACGATTTTTGTCAGTCACAAAAGTCAATATAAATCACTTTGACAAACATTACCATCAATTTCTTTTTATTTCGTTCCACACAATTTTTTTTTTTTTCAATACCATGGCTAGGCGCACGGATGCGGTTTATTTCACTTTTCTTTTATCCCTTTTCGAGCTCTTTCGAGGCGCGGAACCGTAATTTTATGCTAAAGCCAAAAGGCATTCACCGCAATCAGTTACGCAATGCGTCGTCCGTACATAGGTAAAAAAATACCCTTCCATCTAGCAGAAAAAAAAAAAAAGAAAAACTCCGCTATGCTGTGCAGCAAATCGTTCCAGGCCGCAGCATATTAGTAGCCCCTTCCCTTGGCAAATAGCACGCGCTCGCCGGGCGGAGATTTTAAGATTCTTGTGCCCCTTGCGAGATGCGAGCTCTCTCTCCTTGTGCCACTGATAAATCTGGAGCCAGTGGAGAGCTCGCCGAGCGGCCGCGGCTTCAGATCAGAGCTCGCGCTGCCACTTCAATGCATGCTCTGAAGCGCGCGCCCGTAGAGGTAGATTGCCTTTTTAAACGATGTACTAAAATTTAGCTCCAACCGGTCCGTGGGAAAGTGGCGAAGCGCATCGAGCGAGCCGCAGAAGTTCTCCGCGCGGCCTTTTTCGGAGGAGCTTGATCTGAAGTCATTCGCAACATTTCCTTTTCAACACCGTCGCTCAACCACGAAGACGAGTCCGAGTCCCAAACGAGCGCTCGATATCTGCCAGAAGCATAGTTTAGCAAGCCCACGGCAACATGCAGTGAACAAAGAAAAGAGTTCTGCTTACCGGCCGTTGAACTTTCCGCAGGCGTCCCGCTGCCAGCCTCCGGTCAATGGTTAGACGCGACGTCTCCCGATACTATTTAACACTCTTGAACACAGTACTAGTAAAATACACCCATAAAGAAAGTTGTTTTAAGGAAGAAATTAACACGAAACTGCGCGAACGACGGAGCCACAGCCCGCCATCGACGGCCACCGCCGAACGAAAAGTTATGGACGGTAATCAAAGGAAAATATAGATAGGTCGATTATGGAGGCTAGCTAGCGCCACCTATCCCGTGCACCCTGTTTCGGTTTCGGGTTTAAAACCGAAAAAGATAAAATAATTCCTTTATCGGATATCAATAATACTTAGACGCACTAAAATCATCGGAACCTTGATTTGAACGGTAGATTGTAGAGAATACTGTATCTCGTGTTATTACAAAATCTGTCTTCATTTTTTTTTTTTGGAAGGTTCAACGAACGGTGGACAAATTCGATATTTCAAAAAAAAAAGGCTTATGTCGTTTTCGTCCTGGGCCAGGGGCCTATTTAGGAAAATTATAAAAGTTCAAGATAATTAGATTGTTAATTATTATCGCGTAATTAACTTTTTTAATATTGTTTTAAGGGCATGGTTTGAATTTGGAAATGAGGAAACCGAAACTTAAAAACCCGTCGAATTTGTGCGGTTTTTCAGAAAGCCGTAAAATGCTTCACGTGCCTTCTATCGTTCTGCAATTTCTTGGTTTAGTGTTTTTTGATGATGCTGAGCAATTTTCTAATTGCACCCTGTATATAAATATCGGCTACTTTAATTCACAGCATGGCTGAAGTGGTTTGTGTGCCTAAATTTTGTCCCTCTACTTGTTGATATTGTGCGCACATTCTGCTCCATATCGTAATAACAGTTAACGGCAAAATCGATGCGTTTTCCACCCATTGGAGATAACTCGCCAGTTGTCCTTGCCAGTACTTTGAGCATTTGACGGCTATGCGGAATGCGAACAGTTCAAAGGCAGTCTGCTTTACCAGCATGCCCCGACAAGCTGTCCCGCTTTGCGCATGCGCGTCTTCGTGGCAACCGCATCGTCTCTATACGCACCGTATGTCGGCTTCCTAGTCGGTACCTTTTCGTTTTCGTGGTTTGGTCACGCTTCAAAACAACGATTCGGGGCAGTGGCTAGCAGTTCGAAAACAAACAAATGTTGGGGGACAACGAGTGCAGGCCAGCATTTATTTTCCCCAAAATCTCACGCAAATGTCGACAAAAAAAAAACAACACAATATCGCGTTTGTCGATGCCAGCTGTTTGGCAGATTTGGCGGAGTCGTACCAAGCGACCAGTGGCGTAGCCAGGAAATTTTTTCACGGGGTGTTTTTCTTCGCTCAAACCGTTCAAAAGTCATAAAACAATAGAAGAAGAAAATGCCCAAACACTATTTTGTTTACTATTTTTCTGTTTCTTGAAAGACAGAAATTCAACCTTGTTTGCCACATCTCGTTCGTCCGATATTTAAGAGGGGAAATTTAATGTTGAACAACGAAAGAACGCAATCATAAAATATAATAATTGGCTTTGAACAAAAGACTCCAGACAGGCTCCCAAAATATTCCGGTGCGTGTACTTCTCTGCGGAAACTCGGGTATCCAATGACCGAAAACTACGGAAGAGTACCAGAGAATAGCGAAGTTTAGAATACAATAAACATAAAAACTGCAATGCGCACTGGAGCAATGAGCAAGTGAAGCGTCACGCTCATTGTTCCTCCGCGGATCACATTTTTCAGAAATTATCGTTCTATAGTCATGTTTTAGGTTATTTCCGTTCTTCGTTGACGAGAAAGTGGAAGATAAAAATACCAGTTTGTATCATTTTGTGGGGTCTAAACATGTAATGGAAGCCGCCGTTGGTCGATAGAAAGAAGCGAGAGTACTCTTTCGGGGCTGACTTGCATATTCCGGTGAATGTTCAAAAGCGCAACACCTTACTGCGTGCACCATTAAGCTGGGACTATACTTCGTTTCACCTTATGTGCGAGCGAAGGCGAAGCTGGAAGCGCGAGCACGAAAGCTCCGTGCATTCAGGCTTTGCTCGAGAGCGCGAGCTGGGGAAAAACGCAAAAAGCGCTGGTCTCGCGCTTCTAGCTTTGGCTTCGCTCGCAGATAAGGTGAAACGAAGTATAGAACTTAAACCTCCGCCTTCAGCGCGAGCTTTCTGCCCCTGCTAACACAAGTGTGATCGCGCAGGCACGCGCAACCAAAGCACTGCCGAAGCCAGCGAGCTCGCGCTGAAGGCGGAGCGTCTAGTCTCAGCTTAGAACGGCAAGCTCTCCTGGGACGTTGAAGCTCTCAGGAATGACTTCAGTCTTCGGAGTCTCGAGAACGAACGTTCCGCTTCAGCGCTCCTAACGAGCATGGTGGCCAACGAGCATGGTGGCCAGGATTGGCAGCAGGCGGTTTACATTAGGATCAGGGGTTTCCCCAGGATTCTAATCAAGGGGGGGTGTCCCAATGGCTAGGGGAGGAGGCGGGAAGGCGATGCGAGGCGAGGTAGATAACATATAAAACTGTTTCTTTTTTAGTCCACTAGCTAAATTACAGACGTCTATTAACCAAATGCTCATACCCGTAATGTATGTTTCCCTTTCTCTATATATACACCTGAGAGGTGGTGTTTTCTACTAAATCTAAAAAAAAGAATTTTATTTTTTCCTTTTTTTTAGATTCAAGGGAAACTAGGGGGGTCCAGGAAAACTAGGGGGGGGGGGTCTAGGGAAATTCCTGATTAGGATACAATTAAAGCCTTTGGGCAGATGCAAGTTGCCTGTACCGCCAAGACGCGCTAAGCGGCGCGGTCTTTCCACATCTGTGTCAAAACCAGTACTTCCCCAGGAAGTTTATTTAGCGAAACGAATGCTCTGCACAGTCTGGAGATTCGCTCGAAACCGAGGCTTGCGACAAAGAGACCGACGTCGTTAGCCACAACATCGCTTTTGCCCAGGGCTGACGATGCTGCCTGGCGTGAATGTGCCGACTCTGTTGGAGACGTTGATGGCACGCTTGAAGTTGTAGGTCAATAATTCTTCTTGAAAAAAGCCTCAAGCGACAGCTTTGGAATTGAACTAATTTTTGAGAGTCTATATACGTAAAGGAACTTTCACGACTCACGTGTTGAATGCAAGATTATAAACATCACCCCCTGCAGCGATTAAAGACGTAAACTATACCCGTTTTCACCTCAAGAAAACAGTAAGTTTTGCGCATTGTTCATACGCCGCGCGAAATAGTTCTCGCAAGATTTGGTTGTCGGAGGCACAGGCGATGCTTTTGGCGTTCGAAACGTGTACTCCTTAATAAGGTAACGTGTATCCACTCCAAAATGCTACTAAATATATCTTAAATCTCCACCTAAAGGTGAAAATTAGTAATCATCCGCGAGAAGCCGGACTTTTTTTCCTATGGTTCTTGAGGTGAAAACAGGTTTATAGGTACGCTTTGAAACCAAAAGAATTATGAGCATTCCAAAGTCGCTTCCACGGTGCATATGCTGCCGCCTTTTTTTTTTTACGTTTTGGTTGATGTATTACTGAAACTAAAGGAGTACAGGCGAATAACCCCAAAAACAAATAAAAAAACAGGACGAAAAGAAAAAAAAGCTAAGCTGATTGTTATTTTGTCGTCCTGTTTGTAGGGTTGTAGGGTTTGCAAAGTCAGAGTATTGCTATTTTGAAATTTTGTTTCGCTGCCCTGATAGTGGCGTGGAGTCCTTGAGAATCAAAGAGCAGGGCAACTTTAAACAAGCCGCCTGCATTTTCCGAGGCGAGGCCAGCGTCCTTCGAGGTCAGGATTTCGCGGCTTACGTGACGTCAGGAGCGGAGTCATTCGCACCTGCGAGCCTGAAGAAAAGCTTCGTTCCGAGCGCAGTGGACGCCACGAGCTATCCCAGCCTATCCAGCTCCGGGAGAAAATCGCGTGACCTTCCGGTTGGGTAGAGCGACACCGGGAGCTCAAGGTCACATGACACTCTCTCAACGCTGGATTGGCTGGGATGGCTCCTTGCGTCCGCTGCGCTCGGACTGAAGGTGAAACGGAGAGCCGGAGGTACCACGGTCGAGTTTGGCGAGAGCTCTTCGGGAGCCGGACTTGTATTTCTCACGCTCACGCAGTCCACGGACAGTGTTGTCATCTTCGTTTTGCTTTGGAATGTTGTGGGTCCGGCCCCTCGCCGTAGTGGGTTGTCGAACAGAAAGAGAAGCACAAAAAATCCCTTCACAAAAAAAAAAGAAAAAAAAAGAAAAAAAAAGGAACTGGTAATAAAAAAGGGAAAGAGGAAAACCATGAAATTTCGGGGGTGTTTCGACCCTTGACCAGCGCGCCCCGACGAGCTGCCACTTTGCGCATGCGCATCTTCGTGGCAACCGCGTCGTAACAGTTGCGTCGTCTTTACACGTACCGTACATCGGCTTCCCAGTCGGTACCTTTTCGTTCTCGTGGTTTGGTCACGCTTCAAAACAACGATTCGGGGCAGTGGTTAGCAGTTCGAAAACAAACAAATGTTGGGGGATGACGAGTACAGACCAGCATTTATTTTCTCCAAAATCTCACACAAATGTGACAAAACACAAATCAAACTCGCGTTTGTCGAAGCTAGCTGCATGGCAGATTTGCCGGAGTCGTGCCCAGCGACTCTGGTGATTCCGCCGGAATGCTTTGATGAAATCGATATTCCACAGCGACCGCTTTCTGACAGAAGGCCAGTCTGTTATCATCATAGTAGGCTTTCACCACGCCGATTCAGGAAACTGACACCGAAGAGAGCGGACGAAGCCTAATTACGCAATGTACGCGTTTAAAATTGTAGCGCAATTCACAGAACCTTTACAAACAATGCAAAATTCAGTCCCACTTTCATCGCGTACCGCTACTATCGTTTACCTAGCCGAGACACTCCAGATGAAAATTCCTGGTCGGCTAATGGTTCAAATGTTTCACTGGGTCCACCGTTCTCGTACATTCGATGGCGCTTGTTTCGATCGGAACGGCGGCCAATGCGTACGACTAGCACATAATAAAATATAGCACACACATTAGGTCATACTTAATTCTAATGAACTCTACCTTTGGCGCGTCATGGAGCTTCCCGCTTTTGCCGGCACCTCACCACCACCCCCGGCTGTTAGGCCTATGGGCCCGAGCTCGTTAGACAGATAAGCCTAACGGCGGTAGCACATCCTCGGAGCAGTCCACGTCCACGCGCACAATCGCCCAGTCGAGCGCACGAACGTTAAATATGCACACCAGTACGGGAAAACGTGGACAGCAGACGACACACGGCAAGAACGGCAGGTTCAGATCGCAGAAATGAGCGCCTCGAGCACCACACTGGCCCCAGCTGCCCCGAATTCCCGAATGGGACGCTCACGCGTGGGCTTCTGGGTAGTCACCGCCGTCGGGCAGCGCTTTCCGCGCTCGTCAACGACGCGAATAGAGCATTCTTGGCGGCGGCATGCAATGTTCGCGCTCGTCGCTACGAGTGCAAAAAAATTTAGAAAGCTGCCACGCACCACCGAAGCTCCCACGCTCCACCGACCTGTACGCACCCGAACTCGAGTAAAGCAAGAAAACACAACCTACGTATCCATCCGTGGATAGCGCCGTGTTTATTTACTTTTTTCTGCTGTGGCCTGGAATCGAACAGAAATCTGACCCTGCCAGGTACGGACGCAGGTATTTCCAGAAGGGGAAAGGGGGGGGGAGGGGGGGGTCAGCGTATCAGATGTTTTAGAACCCCCCCCCTTTTTTTTGTTTCCCCGCCCTCAATTTTTACTTATGCACAAATCAAGAGGGGGTCAGAACATCCGGACAGACCCCCCCCCCCCCCCCTTAATCCGCCACTGGGCCCCGCCAACGGCTCGCTTATCCTTTTGAGATTACGTGAAAGCTTTTTCGAGAGGTCGTTGGCTGTGTTTTTCGTGAAAACCCAGGGAGATGCAGACGCGCGTTTTTCGGCCTTGTTCAGAGGGCGAATCCATTTCACGAAACTCGTTTCGCGAGTCAAGATGCGCCAGAAAAATGCATCGTGTGAAAGGGCCTTAAAACAACACACAATGGTTGCACTACACTCGCGTTTGTCCGAAAAGAACTGGATTCTCTTCTTTTTCCCATAGTATCCTCAACTTTGGGTATTCGCCAGATTGAGCGAAAAGTTCGTATTTTGTGATTGGTTTTTCACTGGTGTAATATTTGGTGTTCACCGGCATCGGGATTTCGAACAAAAACCAGCCCCAAAACGTTTTGGACCCATTATAACGACCTCTCCCGCGACGGGAAACCCGTTGGTGCCAGAGCCGGGACTGGGTGGGACGGGGGAAACGCCGGCTGCGTCAATGGCGGCCGGTCTCCCGCAGACGGGTGGACGGATGGGAGGATTTTCAACTCCCATTTCGTCTTGCGGAGTGCTGTCATACTAGAACTCCAGTTTAAAATGGGAGTACAATCAGGTGATGTCGCTTTTATACCCCGTCCATTAGCGACCAGAGTAAAGTGGTGGTTTCTAGTTTTTATACTCCCATGTGCGGGAGTGAATGCTTTAGGCTTGGGAGTTTAATCGGCATCTCATTCTTTAAAACTCCCATCCGGGCTACTTCTCGTTTACAGTGTACCACCAACACTGTCGCTAGAGTAGCGAACGCCAAGTCGCCTCCAGATGCACTTTAGAGTTCGCGGACCTCTGCTAGCGGTTGTGCGCGCGTGAGGTGAGTGCCTACATACACATCTGAGCCCCACGTCCAAACGGTGGACGCGGACAACCGTGTCGTGACCTTTCGCACGAGCGCATCTGTCTCCGAGTGTATCTACGATCACCCAACGTGCGACTCCGCTACGCCCCGACGATTCCGCCCTTCATATCCCTTGCACTTCAATCGAGGGGACAAGAGATAAAAGTTGGCTAGACGCACGTCTCCGATTGAAGGAAAGCAACCAAACAAAACCTCGGTGATGTCAGTCGAGGAAGGATCGGCGGCGTCGGGAGGACACGCGAAACTGCCCCTGAATATGGGTTCTGAATGTCAAATTCGCATTTTATTTTATTTTTATTTTTTGATGCTCGTATGTCCTTTGTGTTTATGTTTGACTGCCTTAAAAAAGCACACACGTTTGCACATTCACTTTTCAAAAAGCACGATGATAGCCCACCCGAAAAAAAAAGAAGTTAGAAACACGACATTTGGTCCATGGAACTTACATACTGTCTCAACGTCATCTTCCGTTTATCGACAGCACGTTGTCGTTTTTTTTTTAGGAAGTGTTGTTTGTGGCGGTAAAGCCAGTCGTATTTATAAACAAAAATATATTATTACCTTTTCGATCTTCTTTTAGTGTTTTTACTTACTTCAAAGTTATTAACGAGTACCATAAACGCGCACGATTACAACGGAGCCTATATGAAGAGCAAACAAGAATTCAAGCGAGAGGTATTTCTTTCGGTTTTACTTTAAGAGCTTCATGAAAAAGCTCCCATATACTGGTTGGCGACATTCCCTTCGCATCCGTCTAGAACCCGTTGGACACTCTATGTTTTCTGTCGTGAACATTTCTGCCGTAACCATCCTTTTAGCCTTTCTTTTCTGTCCACCACAGTTGTCTCTCATTCGGGCAGCATCACTAAGCCCGAGTCACGCTGCTCCAACGTTGTACAAAAGACCCGCAGAGTTTCTCTGCAGACAAGTGGACATAAATGTCTGCGGACTCGGCTGAAGCATGTTCGAAGCACCTTTGCTTCCTACATGGGTGTGCTTCCAGCATGTCTGCAGACAAGTTGTGCACGACTAATTTGACGGGACAGCCATACAAGAAGAAAACGCGCCTCCAGACGGTGTCTGCAGATTGCCCTTTGTATAATGTACTAGCAGTGCGATCGTGGCTTTAGCGATTTCAATGGCGTGCGCCTCTTCAGCCAATGTGGGATCGCAGGTTAGCAAAGACTTCGCTGTATCCCCCCGATGTCCGTCTGCGATCGGCGCTTTACGACAAGCTGGTAAAAAATGTTTCGTCCACGTCACAAAATATGCCATTAAAAGTCGGTAAAAAAATGTGCGATTTTTTTAAGGACTCGCAAGTGTCAAATACTTGCCAGCTAACACTTTTTTGTGTTTTTTTACGCGAAAACGTTTAAAAAGACAAAAAGGTGACACCACTCGCCGCCCAGCAAACAGCCAGGCAGAGTCATTGAAATGGCTGCCTATTGCACTCCCGTCGACGGAAGAAAAGGCGGTTTACAATTAAACAAATGGATAGGAAAAAGAGGGGAGACGCAACAATGGCGCCAGCAGTAGAAACAACGAGTCAAAAAAAGAGAGAGGCGGGGAGGTTGCTACTCAACGTAATGAGTCGGTCGAAACCAGAGAGGTGGCAGAGATTGCGGAAAGAAAAAGAAACAGAGAGGGACAGCTATTGCAGTCGGCTTAAAGGTTTACCCCCGGGTTGACAATCGAGCGACGAGCTGGCGGTGCTGTTGTAACTCTTGTCCCCGGTATATACCTTGGGTGGCTCTAATTAATTTTGCAAACCACGGCGCTGTTTCTTTTTTGTGGCAGTAAAAAAAAAAAAAGCACGAAAGAAAACAAGCGGGCTTTTTGACCGACTGCGTTTCGTGGTAATTAGCGGGAGGGCGGTACTGGCTCAGAAGAAGGAAAGCACCTGCCATAAATTTCACACAAGAAACGGGGAATGACTGCTCTTACCTGTATTATTCCTCTTTATCTTCCTTTTTTTTTTGTTACTTTTCGGTTGCGATTTTGAACAAACCGAAGAGACGGAGATGAGTCCAGTGTCACTCCCCTGTCGGCGATGAATAAATAAAAGCCCGTTTACGACAATAATTTATATTATAATTGGAGCTCTATTCTGTGTAAACGCCTACATAAAATTTTAGCTACTCAATCCCTAACGTCCACTATTGCTTTAATAAATTATTCGTGTTTCGAGCGTCTTTCTTTAGAAAGTCCTTTTATGCGCGGGTGCATAAACAAAACAAATTCAGTGCGGCATCAACCCTCTTATAAATTTTGATACGTAAAAGCTAACCTCAGCGAAGCCTCGCCAAAAAATTATAATGCGCGCAGCAATAAGGGGTTCGGAGAATCCTAGAAAACTTCAAGGTGCTCCAGTTCCACGCCAAAACGAAGACCTTGGTCAAACACACGCATAGCAAAAAATAGAAACGTCGAGCTATATTCGTGCCAGTTAAGCGAACGTGACACCCCGTACCTCCCGGGAGAAAACCGAAAGAACAGTCGAATAAAGTACAGCGTATGAAAAGAAAGTGAAAATTAAGATTTTTGGGACAATCTTTGTGTCGTGAGGACAGGCCACACAAAATAAACAGAATATGGGACTGGATGGAAACTTACAAAAACCAAATAAACACGTAGTAGTTTGTGCTTGTTTTTTTGTTTATTAATACTGTTCACCCGGAATCGGGTTGTTACAGCAGTAATGGTTACAAAAACATACAAAACACCGATATGACGAAATGCACGCTCTTCAATCAGACGCGTAAAAATGATCAAAACCAGTTACAGCACAGCAGTAACCTACAAAGTAAAAAGACAAACAAAAAACAGCAAGATCGATTGTTTACGAAACATGAGTATAGAGTTAAATTTACACAATTCTAGACTTCTATAGATGCCACTGTACAATACAATATAATACAATCAGTGAGAAAACTAAAATCGCTATTCCTTTATGGTACTCTCCATTGATACTAAACATATTTTGACAACCCAAGAAATACGCTACCTCGCTGACTGCTTAAAAACACAGAACATAAAAAATTCCAAAAAATGTTATCACAAAAAAAAATCGAATCACATCGTTACAAGCAGGAAAATAATAGGCCACGCCGTCAATTAATATAGCAACTGACAAGTTGTCATTAAAACTACGAGCGTGGTGACACTTGGCACCAACTAGGCGGTGACACTCGGTATTCGTTATCGTGTTCTTGACTGTGCAAAGTGCAAAAGTACAGAACTCGTGTTCGAGCTACCTGTGCAGCGTCCATATTGAGAAGATTCACGAGAAGGAAACCAGGCTACATTATTCAGCATTCAGCCGTTTAATAACTAAAAGAAAAGCTACGAATTCTTTTTTTCTTTTCCCACATTCTAATCCACCAGTGACTCTAAAGAAACCTCTGCTGTTAAAGCTCATGTCAAACTCCAGTTAAAGTTCTAGTGTAGATCGCAACAACTAAGTGAATTAAAGAGTGTTCCTAGAATCTAATACCTAGGTACCCTTGGAGTATCCACCCTACGCATTCCGTGATCTACGCGTGGGCGTCGCCATCTTGCTCGCTATAGTAAAAAAAAAATAAAACGCAACTGGATATAGTTGCGATTCAAAAATGCGACGTTTGGGGCATTAGATAGCGCGGGCGATATTGGTT
Source organism: Ixodes ricinus (assembly GCA_037355805.1). Taxonomy (NCBI): domain Eukaryota; kingdom Metazoa; phylum Arthropoda; class Arachnida; order Ixodida; family Ixodidae; genus Ixodes; species Ixodes ricinus. Next base: position 14,918 of record JAZHYW010008463.1, on the reverse strand, counting down.
TGCTCTGTCACGGACCGTATTAACGTTCCTGCAGAACGAAAAATTGTTTTCTTCGATTTCACATAACTGGCAGCAATGATATTCAGCAACAAGATTGCTAAAGTGTCGTTCCTCTGAAGTTGAGCTCTTTTATAGCTAAAGTTGTTATCACGTACTCGTTGTTGCGACAGAGTGTGATACTAAGCGGAGGCCAAAGTTACACTGATGCTGTAAAGCTTATGTGACATTAATTAGAGCCGCTGTAACACCAACAAAAAACCCGTAAAAAAATTGCACAATTTTATTTTTGACGGTTTGTCACTCCGATACGGAAAACGAGTAAAAGTTATAAAACAAAAAACTTGTTTTGTTTTATCTGCTCAAAAATTTCTAAATCTGGAACCTAAAGTTAATTTTTTACTTTTTGTGGAATGCCTTCGTCTACATTTTTGTTCTCTTTCCCTCGCGTTCGACCGGATTTTTATTTCAATTACGACAGAACGGCAAGGAAGGTCGCGCCTGGATCATTCGCTGGCGATTTTCGGTAACCCTGAGCAGGCATCGGTGGTCGTTTCACTAATGGTACGACGGCCATCTTTCCATCCTTTCGGCCAACGAACAAGATTGAGATGTGTGTTCACCGTGTTCGGGCAGCGGCTGACTTTTCCTTCGAGCATACAATCTGCTGCCTCGGCTTAGCCAAGGGATATGCGTTGGCACGGACGGATATCTGAACGAACACCACTTAGCGGAGGGTAACAATAGAGAGTTTTAGGGAATCGTTCTTCCACATCGGATACGGTACGGCGGGCCATCCGGTACAAACTGCGCATATGCTACCGCAGAACATTCGCACATGCACATGTACTGTATCTGATGTGCAAAAATAAAAAGGTTCCCTAAATCTATCTACTACGCAAAGACGTCGCCTCATCTCAAGTACTCAAATAATTACATATTTAGAAAAGTTGAACAATGAGGCCAAAATTACGAGTACGCGAGTGGTAGAAGTTCCGGGTTTCATGTTCTGCGAGAAATATTTCGTCCGGATTATTTATTGACTGCATTCAGAGATGTCTCGTCATCATAAAAACTTCTCTTCACAAAAAAATAAAAAAATAAAGTCCATAATGAGGGTTGGCCATAACAGACGAGACCAAACTGCACCAACTTACACAATTTATTTTCAAAACTTTGTGTGTCTATAGGGGGTATATATATACGAGGGGGGACCCAAAAGCAAACCGAACTAAATATTTTTGCACCTATTTATTCCCATTTCAAGTGCAAACGTTCAATCTCCTTCAAAGTACTGTCCACTTGCACTAAATACACTTGTCTAATATTTTAATCGATGTGTCGAAACATTGTTTAAATTCATCTTTTGTGATGCTTGACAGCGCCTCCGTCGTTTTTTTCTTCACCTCAGCAACGTCAGCAAAACGCTTTCCTTTCATTTCTCTTTTCATTCTAGGAAACAAAAAAAAGTCGCACGGGGCAAGGTCGGGTGTACGCCGTTTTTAACAGTTCAATAGTTTCTGTTCCACTTTTTCCGAGCAAAAAACAGAATTTAACCGCCGCACGCTGTTCACAGAAATCAGACATTGCAAAAACGACGCCCACACGAAACACTTGTCACTATAAACAGACCGCAACTAGTTCTAACCTTCTTCGAGGACGGAATTAGGCCTAATGACTCAGCAATGTTCGCTCTATCAACTCCTGGCGGCAAAACACGGTGCTGCAAAAGCTCTGCTTAAAAAAGAATTAGTTCGGTTTCTTTTGGGTCCCCCTTGTACGGTGTTTGAAATGCGGATGCTGGATCTTAAATAGGCCGTAAAAATGGGCGCCAGCACGTAGAAATCTAAACCTTTCGTCAAAGGTGTATTCAAGAGGTGGGATTTACCTTATACAATTATAAGTCGTAGCTCTTTTCTAGTAAAAAAAGGGCCGAAAAATCTTGCCATGGTCAATGGCAGACGGTGACACGGACGACCGAGGTGTATAGTAGGGCGCGTTCGTCGCGCCTATCGATAGATGGTGCTAGCGTCTTGTTCCGGCTTGTTTTTACAAAATATCGAGACGGTCCGCGACGACCGTGGTCTACTAAAATGAAAATTGTTTTTGTAATTTACCTTTGATTTAAAAATAAATGCTGACAATGATAACAAAATTGAAGTAACAAAAATAAAAAAAACGAGGTTGCGTAACGACGGCGCTTTTGCTGCCGACGGATTTCATCGGCGTATCGTCTGCTCTCTTTCAGTGGTTGGTTACACCTTCCTTTTATTTTTGTTACTTTCTACCATTGTCCGCATTTATTTTTAAAGTAAACATGAAAGTAAAGTTATTGCGTAGCGTGTATGTTTATATAGCCGGCGGTTAGTCAGCCTCAATTGGCGTCTGGTATTTCAACTGTAGATGAGATACTTAGCCAGTACAGTACAACCGCTAGTCTGGGGACCTTAACGTGCACTACGCAGTAGTGATACACGCCCGCACGGCAGTACGATGCTCATTCAGATCGAAACGGGCAGAGGTGCGGACCGAACCAAGAACCCTGGTCTCAGCAGCGCGAGCTTTCGCTCCACGTGCTCCGAGCTGGTTTGGGCTAGCCCTCTGGGTCACAGATCTCCCTAAACCGAAGGTACATTACCAAATTGATTATGTTGATTTGAATGGACCACGGCCGCCGGGGGCAGTCTCTATACTTTTTTAAAGAAGGCGAGCCGGGACGAAGAGGTAGCGCCATCTATCAAAGCGTGTGCCAAACGCGCCCCACCACTCGACTCGGTCGTCTGCGTCGCAGTCCGTCGCTGACCCCGTGCAAGTTTTATGGCCCTATTTTTACATTAAGGTAACTACGTCTCTTTATTTTACAAGGTCGAACCCACCTGCAAAGGATAACCTTCGACATAAAGTTTAAATGGCTTCGCGGCACCGAATGTTACTGCCCATTTTAGGTCGAACATCGGCAATGCAGTCACCCAATATATTAACGGAGTCTGTACCAACGAGGCGTGAATGTACTTCGTTTTATAAATTGTGTGAAGCGCAATCAATCACATAAGCGCAAGAGCATTGATTCATTAAATGGTTTTATAGCGCAACCACTTTATAAAAAAAGTAATGAACACTAAAGGTTATTGCTACAGCATATGCCGCTATCATGCTGCGGAGATATTTATAAATGCAGCTAGAGGTCATTTAGGATCGAGATAACAAGCAAAGCCGAACATTTGTCTATTACTTCTCAAGCTGAAATATAAAAAAGTCACAATGCACCGTCGTTATCCATATCAACAGCCATCGTCGCTATAGTGTCCCAACTTCGATGTTCGCTGAGTTTCAGGTCTACAATCAACACTGCACAAGTAAGAAAAGTCCCCGTTACATATATCTTACTTTGGCGCCGTAAAATCATTGCCCAACGCACTTCGAAGTTGCATTCTGAACTTCGTGCACTTCGCAACCCGCCTCATAACGCGTGTCCACAGTCCCAATTCAAAATCAACCCGACCAGCCTAAACTGCGAAGTAGGTCGTAATTGGGATGCGCCGTAGCACACACGCGCAGGGTTGTAGCCCCAGCTTAGTTGCTCGCAATGGTCGCTGTTGAGTGGCCTCCCCTTTATGCAAGCGTGACCGCGTTAAGCCTCGCTGAATGCGCCTCATTACGAAAAGAAGTGGCCCTAATTTTGAACGCCACGCCGCTATTGAGCCGAAGAATCCTCTACCGAGAACTGAGGCCACCGCCGGGTTTCTACACCTAATACCGAGGTATAGCGGATTACCACCTATCCCTTTACCCGAAAATAAATCGAAGGGTGCCGAAAAACCGCTAGACCAATGAAACGTCGAGAACGCCGCTACGTCAGAGCGTCGATTGACTGCGTCAACTAACGAGCCGCCCAGAAACGTGCTAAGTCGTGGTGGTCTTCCATCTGCTCAGCCCATGAAGCTGTAGAAACCGGGCGTTAAGATGAGGTATTCAAATGCAGGTTTTTTGCTTCGGTTCATCACGGTTAGAAACAAAGTGTTAACCCTCAGTAGTCCGCAGCGCGGTATCCTTGACGTCGAGATCTGTACGCAGTCCCTCGCCGCCTGTACTATACTGTTCAGGAAATTTTGAAATGGTGATGTAATTGAGCCTCCTCTCTCTTTCCTCGTCCTCGTTTGTTCTCTCTCTCTCTTTCTCTTCATTCATTGGAATGACTGTCGTTTTAGCTCGGTCCAAGTGCAGCCAAATCTCGCAGGTTGGAAGCAGGCTGTAAATGACTCGTTTCATCTGCGTGCCCAGGCACGCGCAGGCAAGTTCTTTAATGAGGCGAAAAAACCTCGCGTATTTCCCGGCGTCTGAAGTGTAGCCTGCGCGGCGCAGCGCGGGCGCATTGCTGGCGCCGACCGCACGCTTCGCCACTTGAAGCTCGTCGATCGTTTTCCGAGTGTCGGCGAGAGCAAGCTTTGAGTGGGAGGAAACAATGCGGGAATGCCATGATTTGGGGATCCCAACTTCCCATTCAAATTCGGCATTGAGAACTGTGGAAGAAATTGGCAGGGTTCACGTTGGGGCTCTCTTTAAGCGTCAACTATAAAAATATTAAAAACGACAGTGTAAAAACTTTTTTTAAGCGTATAATATTTGTTTAGGCCGGCATGTGTGACGACTACCGACTTTCGTCCGGAGAAAAAAAAATTTTTGGTGTTGTGATGAGGGTTTTTAGTCAAAAAACACCAAAAAACACCATAATAGACGCAGAGAGCGGCGAGGTCCAGGCAATTTAATAATTCTTCCACGGTTAATGAGATTTCCGCATTAGGTGATAAGAACGCAAAGGAATGATTCCCAAAAGCAAGACGCCTCAACGCAACAAATCACATGCTGCGTCGCTTAAAACAATAAAAGATTGTAGCAGAATGGCCCGATTAGAAAGTCGTTATTTACTCCCTGTCTCGTATTGTCCGAGCGAGCCACAATGTGTGTATTTGTGATAACCTCGAAAAAGTTTCTATATTTCGTATTCACACGCTTGACGAGTTTATAGACTACAACCTTGGATAGATATCGTACGTACGTTTCGGTCTTGGATTCACGGCACGGGTTTGCTTTTTCACTTTTACGCTCATTAATTCGCATCTTTATCAAAACGGTTACGATAATTCCGAAGAGGCGGTCAGAAACGGATTCTTTCGCTTTCTGCAATCGAATCTATATATTTAATATATTTCTACCTAATTGTTCTATTCTTTTTAGACGCGCTATGTGCAAATTCAACCAAATCAAACCTAATTGTGTTATGTACACCACGTTTACTACTAAAAAAAAAAGAAAACCAAAAATAATTGCTTGAGTGATACCTCTATTTTGCGGATACCTCTACAAGCAAAGCTGCGGCGGCTGTGCTAGCCACTATGTTTCCTTGTCTCTAATTAACGCAGTAATTGGTGTCTAACATTAGCTCACAGCAGTGTCGAAGTGTGCCGGGTTAAAGCCACGGGGGACATCTCGCTGGGAGACCGACCTAATTGCTCGCTGATGCCCGTGCCGAACGACGCGGTTCGGGTGGAACGGTTCAAATTTTTTCTTACTCTTTTATGACAAATGCTGTCTCCGAAATCGCCAGAACCGACACAGTAGGATCTTTGTTGGGAGGAGTGGCCGTAGCAGTCCGTTTATTTTTTCGTTTTACAGTCTTTTCATGTATACCTTCAAATATTGTACTTATTCAAGGAAAAACAGACATTAAATAGGTCGTAAATGAGGTTATTTATGTTCGTATACCATTTTAGAGACTAGCTGGTCTTGACACATGTGATCGCAAAGTATGTGGAGACCACTAGAATGGTATCCAAGATGTTTTATGAACAATAATCACGTAAAAAAAACGAAGCCGTTGTGTATGTCGCTTCATGGTGTCCACGGACATTTAGGTCTCTAAAATTTTTTCTTGTGTCGTTTTATTTTTTACTTTTTCTTTGTGCTATACGTCATCTGTTTGCGCGGTCGCATAAATAATACACCTCCTTAGGCGAATATTTTTTGTACGGTGATATCTGGTTGATATTGACACATTCTTTCCCCCAAAAGGTCGTCCATAATGAGACTTGTTCCTAATAATGAGAGAAAATTACCAGTAATTACCCAAAAATTCGTCCGTTATGTGAGTTGTTCCTAATAATGAGACAAAATTACTCTTAATTACCAAGCTCTTTCCCAAAAAAAGCTTTGACCATATAGCGGCACACCTTTATGACTGGGTACATGTACTCGTATTCACGAAAAATGACATGATGTGTCCTAGACAGATTCATAATTACTTTTTATTTGATAGGATGGGTACAATTACTTTCTTGCTCCAACAACATTCTGAAAACTTTACTGGCTATTGGGCAGGAGATCGAACTATAGGGGGCGCTCAAACCCGTTTGTTTTCCCCACAGTCGGTGTTTACTCAACACAAGGCATGTGCGCATGGCCACGGGCCTTATGGGCATGTCCACGTCATCTTCTACAATAAAGCGCGGGGCACAGTTTAACGTAAAAAATACTAACAATCGAGAATGCGAGCTTGACCCACTTCGGCTTTTGTGCTGAGCTGAGATCATGCATGCTGCCTTGTTCATGCAGGCCCGAGTGGAAACAAAAAATCCCCTCCTCCCCCTCACCGGAGAACACGAACTCCAGCCGAACGCTGACGCCGCGTTCGGTTATGTCGGCCGAGCGCTGAGTCATTGTATTTGTTGTCCCCATCCGTGTAGTTCTAAAGTTAAGCGCTTGGGGCGTCACGGTCGCTCCTCCTACCCAATACTAACAGGTTCCGCGTCCTCTTTCTTCAATCTTTTATTTATTTTTTTTCAGAGCGGACGACGAGAAATTAAGATCACACATAACCTGAAAGATCGTTCGCCCTGTAAAACAGTACCGAATGTTACAAGTAAAAGGAGCTCGAAGGCCGGAGCGTAACAAGGGCACTGCGCAGATTGGTAGCCTCCGAAACACACTCTGAGACGCTGCTCCGTCTCCTGCCGTGCAGTATCTCGGGAAGCTCAAATCTCAATGTCCACGAAACGAATCGAATCTGGCGCTCTAACGCAAGCAAAAGAGTAACGAGAAAAAAAAAGAAAACTAGAAAAAAGTTGCAAAAAATAAACAAACAGAAGCAACTCGTATCTTTTGAAAGATAGAACGAAAAGAGCGAGAGATGGGAGAGAAAGAGGAAGCGGTTTGGGTGGCTTGGTTAAAGGGCAACTCCGGTCCATACTTTCGATTTTGGGATTATGACGGTTTTTAGTGCAGCGAGCGTCCCTGAATTGCAAGGTGTAATTTTTTTCTCGTTATCGTGCGTAGTTTTAAAGATATCGACGCCTCAAAGTTCTGTTTGGGGCGCGGCTGACAAAACCGGAACTAGCCGCTCGAGGCCCCGGCAACACTGGAAATCGTGGACGTAACGTCAGGATCGTTCTCGTTCAACGAGTATACGCCTATGCGCAGGCTAAGCGGCACCTACCTCTGTTGCGCTATCCGTCTAAAGTTAGAAGGTAAGCTGATTTTGTTTTAATTCTGTATACGTGGTAGTTATCCAGCATATGTAGCAAGAGTTAGTGCGTAAACCCAAAAGCTAGCGACTGGAAAACGAGTGAACTCGTTCGGTGCCGTACTCGCGGCTGTCGCTCTGTGTGCTGTCCCCGTACTCGTCGCTAGGCCTAAATTGTCATCGGGGCTCCGTGGATGGAGCGGCGTTGCTCCACACCGCGCTGCCAGTGACGTACAGTACTGGGGGCCCCCTCGCTTTCGCGCTGCGGGTCATTCCCAGACACGAAGCTTTGAGGCTCTCCGGCGCGGGCCGCGGCGCCCGAACAGAAGTGTGCTGGGCTGTACACGTCTGTTTTTTGTTCTTTTTCCCTCAGGCGCGTAAAAGCCGAATTTGTAAGCTGCGACACTAATTTACCACATAAGCCGCAAGCAACCAACACCCGTAGGTTTCGTTCGTAACCCTCCGGCGAAAAATGATCGGAGCAGAGCTTCGATCTGGGGGTCGGCGTCCAAGGCTTTCCAAAGTCCACCCGTCGAAATGCGTTCACCCACACCTTCTCCAATTTCCGATCCGTTGGAAACTTATGAAAAAGCACCTCCGGGATGCGCAGCGGGTTGCTTGAGCAGCCCACAGCGCTACAAGTTGTACTCGGCATCTTCCAAAGAACAGCTGGGCAGTCTTGGGCGCACCGAGTTGCTCGTTAAAACGAGTCTTGAAGTCCTCACAAGCAAATAAACAAAGACTATACCGAAGCTACACGGGCTACAGATAAAAGCAACGGCTAAACACGCAATCACAAGCCGAAGTAGCGGTGGTAGCGGCACAAAGAAGCGCGAAGCGCGCGCAACGGGTGCGCCTGTCCGGACCGGAGGAAAAAAGAGAACGATAGTGACGTCACCGCCCAATGTTGCTTTAGTGATCGGCAACCCGCTGGCCGCCCGCTAAGGAGCAGCGGCTCGCGGCGGGTCGCATTTTTATTATCGGCCTTAGTTGAGAACGCGGCGTCGCCCGGACGTAATTTTTTGGCTGGGGTCGTATTTTGTGTCACTACAACGATACCAGTAATTTATTTCATTTTGAGTTTTGGCCGAAGTTGCCCTTTAAGGAAAAGATTTCAATTTTGTTTTTTCCCCTCCTTGAAAAGTTGCTGGATAAGTCGAGAGAGTGCTGCTTTCAAAATCTACGATGATCCTCTTTTGCGCGACTCCCATGTTTTATTTGCGATTGAGCATTCGCCTTTCTTAACCCTCAGAATTTTATTTTGTTGCGGATGCTGCTGTTGTAATTTATTGTTTGTTGTTTTTGCTTTTCTCGTTTATTTTTCGGATCCTTGGCCGAAAAATGAACAGACCCGGCAGCCTTGCCGGGTCTGTTTGATTTTTATTCCTTCATATCAATTTCTGTAGCGCATTTCCAAGTTGTGAAGATGCTGTGCCCATCTTCGGTAGAAAGCGTATTCAGTTACGTTGTTTTCCGAGAAACTGGTTCCCGAGTTAAGTGGAATTGAAAAAACCGCTTGACTCCTGCTTTGGAGAAGGTGCCCAGGTCAAACGATTTCGAAGGAGCGAGACAATATCTGGAAACCCAGCCATTAAAACTAAACACACCGTCATTGGTAACTATCTTTTTGAGTAGTCCTGCCCTTACTTGGAAGCGACTAAGTCATGTATTTCTTTGATGCCCACAATTCATTTTTTATCATATTTGGTAGCGCACGTGCAGGGGTTGACTTATCTTCGACAGTGCAGTACACATTGTAGCACAATTGTTGGGGCATGTATGTGCAAAATAATTCACTTGCACGCAGATTTATTACAATTTCATAAGCACAGCATTTTTTGTTTATACTTGGGATGCAGGGATCACTGAAAACCTCCACGAGGACTCAGCCAAAGGTGCACGTTTCAAACAACAAATGCAGCATACGACACTTATCATAACGGAACCCTGTAAGACGCTATGATTGGTGTGATGAGGCATATTTCACTTCTCCGCGTTTACTGCGTTTACACTTCTTGACAACTGCCGAGGCCCCCTCGGTAGGTCGCATTTACTGGATGTCCGAGTGTTCTATGGGAAAGTTGACGCGCATGCATTGATAGAGCATCCTGTCTACCTGATTGGCCTGTAGGCATACACGATTCATGTAAGTGTGTAGACTAAGCATCAAAATCTAGCGCCAAATATAAGAACAAACATTAAAGGGGGAAAAAGTGTGCAAGACAACTCCGAAATGTCTACTTTTTTATCTTAGGTACATGCATTGAGTTTTATTTTTTTTTTTTTGTTATTTATGCATACAATGCAGATTCTCAATGCGATTTCTCCTTTGAATACTTGACAATTTCTAAAGCATCGCTGAATGAGCTAAGAAACAGAAAATATTGTAAGAAGTTCCACGCTCGCATAGAATATCCAGCGTCAATACCTACTCAAGCAGGCCATTTACGTAGTTCCGAACGTAGTTACGAGTAATTACAAAAGCGTCGTAAAAATCACTTCCGTAAATATTCCAAAAAACAGTTCTCAAAAATATTTTGGTTTATACAATACACTTTTTTTAGCTCCCAGCAATTAGACACGTTAAAATCTAAATAAAAAGAAATAAGAAAACTCTTTAGACACTAATTGTGCAGTGCAAGACTAGCGAGACGCTCGTCCTTGTAAACTTAGAGGATGCAGCATGCCGCAACCCTTAGATGTGTTTAAAACGTGCTTTTAAATTATTCTTTAATGTTTAACAAAACAGAGATACGTAAGAAAATGGTAAGATTACAAATAGGAATAGAATTTGTCATTCTTTAAAATGGCAGATATATCTCCCTCTTTTTATATAGGATAATTATTATCTCTCGATGCTCTCGATTTCTTTTTTCTTCTTGTTTTCTATCAAAGTTTTGTAACAATACGCCCAAAACAAGAAATGACAATCTGTGCGCCTATAAAATCTATTTCAGTAAAAAAGAAAATAAGAAAACAACGTGTCAGCAAGAATTAAAACAATATAATTTTTCTTGTTGACAAGTGGTTTTCACTAATGTAAATCCCACAAGCGTCCATAAAGTCAGTTCGTCTTTTAAGAATATTAAGATAAGATAAACGTCGGATCATAGAAAAATTGAATTTTTCACAATTATCTCTTGATGGAGGTAACGTCATATATTCTTAAATTCTCGTGTTCTATTGGATACGCTAGTGTCACAATCTCATGAAGTTTGAGCTTTCTGCGATACATAGTTCATTAATCTGGGCCGAAAAACATGCTTTCCTTTTCTTGGGAACTTTCTGCAGTAAAAGCATTACAGCCTATTCACCCTTTGACATTGCCTTGCGGCGTAGTTTTATAAGTCCGTACGGTGCGTTCCACTGAAAATCCAAACCCTCGAGCAACTTTAAATTAAAACTCTATCATATTAAACATTCTTTACAGCCCATATATACTAAAATTCCTAGCTCCTTTCATGAATCCTGATTCGCAACTTCTCTAAGCTCGCGCTTGAATGTCTCTGACGCCCAAAAAACCTAACTGCGCGGCGTGATCCTCGCAAACAGTCCTGTGAACATGATAATAAATTTTCCCAGAGAGAGCAAGGTCCCGTGCTAATTCTCTAATTTGGCATAGGTTCCTCTTCTGATAAAGCAAAACACTTAGGGGCCAAGGGGAGGCTCATCTCGTCATTCTTCCTCACTTTCCTCCGCGCCAGATTGATTTGCCAGGCAATTTACAAGGAACTTCACGTTGTCCTGCTCTGGAACCACTGCGAATGACACTGACATTAATCAACGTCGACGTGCCACGCAAGGAATCAGCGGCAGGGCCAGCAAAACGTCAACGCCATTCCTCCAACGAACCAGACGTAGAGGTAAACAGCATCCGTCTTAGGCTCAAAGGTTCGCTTTGCAAGTTTGCAACCAAATAAAACTGGTGCAACTCCTACTATCTTTTTGTCTCGCTTAAGTTTCGATTTTTAACCTTCAAAGTATAGGTATCCTATAGACTAATCAGGCTGACTTTGTTTTTGGTATTTTAGTGGAATCGTTTTGTTCACTTTGGTCTAAACTTTTGGTCTCGAGGTCTGTTGCGAATGTGTTGGAGGCTTCAAACTTGAAGCGCAAAAGACAGTGGCTATCAATTTTTTTAGTTCTCAATGAACAACTGAATGGACATTCTTTTTACTAACGAGCTCCGTAGTTGTCTGTGAACAACAAACGAAGTGCAACCCTAGCTGCTGCCGCCCATTTGAAACCACTAAAATTGTGCCGTTGTATCGGCTTTTATTGCTGTTCATGCGCCATGATTCTAACGATAAAAACAAATCATTAAAGAAGACGAAATACGTTCAAACATATGTGCTGAACGTGTTTTCCGTGCGGGACGGTGGCCTCCGGAAATAGCGGAAGCGGGAAGCGAAGCCAGTTGATAGCGTGTACTCGTGCGCAGAAGCATATTTGAAAAAAGGTCCTTATGAATGCAAGCTTTAACTCAACATGCATTTAATTTTTGTTTTCATTATCTTAGGCGCGAGTTTTTTAGCCTGATAGACCCTTTTCAAAACCCCATCAAGCAACCTTGGTGGTTGCCATTTTGTTGTCACGAAGTGCGGGAGTGAATCCAAGTACTCATGGAACGTTGACGTAGCACTCGTCCTCGGTTCGAGCTGAGCCGATTTCACACCGAACGCAGACCGAGTCGATGCCTAATGCTGACCGAGTCCTTGTGTCCGAAAAAGTGCTCCGAGTACGTGGCCAAACAGTGACGCATTTGGATAATTGGCGCAGAAGATACTAGATGCCACGCACTTTTGAAAAGTGTATACGTATTATGTTATGTCGTTGTGTATGTATCGAAAGTGCACGCCACTACAAAGAAGTAATGAGTTCTTACCGAACGCCAGGTTATGTTAAGACCTCTACGTCATTTCTGTCTGGTCTGTTGTATAATTTGGGCTAAATATTTTTAATGAATTGTCGTCAAAGTTAATATATTTTTTTTTCATTTGGTGTATGATGTGATTGCTTTAATTGTTTTTACGTTGTTAATTCCTTCCAAACTGGTTCGTAAATTTTAATTGCGCCCTCTTTTTTTCATGCTTTTGTGGAGGCTGGAAATTATAAAGAAGGATTAAAGCATTATTGAAGGGCCCTGAAGAACCTTGCATTGTTGTGCCTTTTCGGAATAGGTCTCTTTCAAAATTTATAAAAAAAGAAACTACTTCTCCTCCCTCGGTGTTGAGCAAGAAGATAGAAAGAGAGATAATTTTATATTTGAGGGTAGTTTTCTTCTTTTAATTATATAATTGAATATTCACTTTTTTCAGCGTTTTTCAGCATGCGATGTAGACAAACTGGACAATAAGTTTTTGTCTATACTATCCCCACTGCACAGCCTTCCGCTACGCTAGCTCACGCATACAGGTTAAGTTAAACAGTTTTGCGCTGCTGTGAAATTGTGCTTCTCGCGGAAATTACGCGCTACAAGCCGAATCTTTCAGCTCGTAGAAAAAAAAATTCAAAACTGTGTTATTCTTGAATCAAAATAGACGAGCAATTTAATGTCACAAATCACTTCTGTGGCTGAATAGATTCTCTACACAAATGATAAAGTTTCATATTTTATAAAGCGAGGACAGGTAAACCCGTATTTACTAAATATTTTAGCCATTAGTTACATGAAATTCTCACTTTTAAATGTCAATATTTCGACTGCACTTAATTGGCAAGAACGAAGTAGGTAACCTTGTGGACAATTAAGCTTGCGAGAAATAATGAGTAAATAGAAATAACATAATAAACAAGTGTCGATTGTCAACAAACCAGAAATAAATCGCTTAAGAGACTGCCCTTTTTTTTCCTTATTTTTTTACTTTTTTATATCTCGGAAAGGTTTCATACTAGCCATTTGACAACATTAGAAAGACTAATAACATCGAGGGTCTATACAACTAAAAAACACCTCCACAATTCCCATAGAAACCAAAATCACAGGAAAAATCGTTAGCTTTCAATTGCGGCGTATACGACGCCGCTGTCCAGCAAGCGCAAAAAAAAAGACAAATAAGTACAAAAAAGAAGGCATAGCAGGACAGTACCACTAAGGCTGTCCGTCAATAGTTCATGAACCAACAAACACAAACGTGTACACGTGTACCAAAACCAATATTTGTTCTTGCGGCCATGGGAGAAGAAAGATATCTTTCCTCTCGATCTTGCAGCTCAGCCTCGTGAGTTGTTTTGCCACCGACGTTTGTCTAAAAAGCCTCTCCTTACGCCAGATGAAGAAGGAGAGTCGACCATCCGGAGCAAAGTCTTCTCAAGCATCAATATCGCGACATGAACAAGAAAGAGGAGGAGGAGGAAGCGAAAGGGAGATAGGGAAAGAAAAAAAAGAGAATTCTTCGATCCTCAATTTATCGAACGGTCTGGCTACAGGAAACACCAACGGTTGGTTTCGTATGCAAATCGTATTGCATGCGGCCTGGTGTCTTCGGGGCACGACATTACTGGCGCTCAAGACAGAGCGCATGTATGCACTCTGTCTTGAGCGCTAGTAATAATTTCTTTAGCAAATAACAACGTGTTGCTTATGTGTTTTTTTTTTACGGGCTCAAAATCAATAAAAGCAAGAAAACAGATATTTGTTTTTGTTATGCGTGCTAGCTCGTTGACATATGCACATATGTTCTTAGAGTTTGATATGGAGAGTGTGTGTTGTTGGATGAATGATGGCAAAGAGGTCGATATGACCGAGACATATTCTTATCGAAACTTAGAGCAAGACGATTCGATAGATAAACATACATTTCTGGTCCCTAAGCGACCGAGCGTGCGTTTTTGGCTAGTTTGAGCTGAAACTCACTTATGAAAACTTATCAATATTTTTCATCAAGAAAGAAGATGCTAAGAGAAATTTGAGTAACAATATACTTTAAAACACAGACGTTTTGGAAAAAGTATTTCCTTTCTCAGTGTGTACAACCAGTAGATACTGAAAAAAATATTTTTGAAACGTCTGCATGTTGAAGTCTTATTGTTAGTCAAATTTATCTTAGCGTTATGAAAGCATAAAAGGGATTTTTAGAATTTGCGTTAACTTTAGAGGTGTCGTTGTCTCTTCTTGCTTATGTTACACTACGTGACTCAACAATTTTAACTTAATGGATATTTGGTTAGGGGTCTATTGCATGATAAAAATGCAATGAGGGACGTTTAGCTTTAAAGAATTTACAACAATGTTTGGCCTCATTTGCACATTCCCAGCGTCGTGCTTTAAAGATGATTATGCGTGTGCCAGGTGATCGACGCGCCGGGCTGCAATTTATGATTTCCTGGGCGTGACCACAACCAAAAATGCGGGGTTTTCTCGAGTTGCACGCCTTTCTCAAAACAATGCTAGTATCGATTTTAT